>CM076569.1:412099856-412374032 GCA_034641835.2 Pinus albicaulis | reverse complement strand
CAACTTCAACCTTTGATTTCCCCCCTCTAAATTGCCCAGAAAATTATAGGAAATTAAGGGTGAACTCCTTGCCCCAAACCTAGAAAAACCGAGAAAGGATTTCCCTTGGTTTTGATCTCCCAAAATTGGCTTCTCACAACTTGGCCCTCCTCCAAACTAGAAAACTATTCCTGTGACTGAATCTGTCAATCTCTGCTCCCAAAACCCCAACAATCCCCTCCAAATAAACCTCCAACCAACTTCCCAACACCCCAACTCCTTAATCCTCCAGTTAGTGCTTAACCCAAACACCTCACTCCAGTGACTGTGCAGTCATGAAGGAAGTGATGCAGTCCTGAGCTCTGGAAATATGTTCTGCGTGTAATAGTGTCTCCTCTGCTGTAGCTATACTCCTCCCGGCTTGAAATGATCAAGAAATGCTCTTGTAGCTCCTCAACTCAACTCCCAACTCCTCTGCTCCTCCACCAACAACGTGGCATCTTCCTCTGTGCAGTAACTACTCCAGAACTGAGTAGGCTAAATCCAGAAATGTGTAGAAGCCTGTTAGTGTGTCTCCTCCGGTCTCAATGATAGAAAGGATGCCTTCCTAGGGTGCCACTCTAGTTCCACTGAATAAAGGACGAGCTTCACACCCTGGGTAGCTCTTGTGATAAACAACACAACTTGGCTTAGCTGAAAATCTAAGGCAAATATGTTCGAATTGGCAAAAGACCCCATTTACTGCTTCACTCCTATTTATGCTTGCTGGCCATGAGCCTCATGTGGGCCACATCTAATTTCGACTTCACCTTAGGGAATTCGAATTCCATTCTTTGAGTGTGTATTGTTTGTGGGTGAGTGGCCCCCAAATTCCACTAACATGCAAATTAACACACTTTTCCTAAGTTCCCTTCACCAAAACTACCTTAGGCTATTATTAATCAAAATTGCCAAAATTGTTTCTCAAACCTTAGGAAAATAATTAGGAAGGGACATTACAAAGTAGGCTCCACATGCTTTGATGCACAACACTCGAAGAAAAATTAAACGCACATATGTAAGAATTCACATGACACATAAATAAATAGGATATGCTTCATTAATACTAAATAAATTTACCCTTTAAAACATATGGGTAAATTGATTTACTATTAATATTAAATATTCACTGTCCTATGCTTATTCAAACAAACCCGTAGAGTTTTCAGATTTATTCATTACTTTCAGACATACCCTTTTTTGGTATCTTGGAAACCTACGCTGTCACCATCATCACTTTTATTGGAACAAAGGAGACACCTTTCAATTTTCTATCCATAAATAGCTCGTTGAGGGAAGAACGACTATCAAAACCGCATGCGTAATCTGGATTGTTGCTTTTATAGCATGTTTCTGAAATACCAAGAAGCCTTTTGTTCAAAAACTCTTGGGGCAAGTGACTTAAGTGGGGATATAAGTGATCTGTTTTTTAAGGGTCCAACACTATGGCTTTCAAAAATCTCCATAATCCTGGATCTGTACATAACATCTCTAGAAGCCAGATCCTTTGCAATTTGAGCATATCTCTCCGTAAATTTCTTACCTTGTTACACATAACTCCTCCTTCACCTTGGGATCCTTCAGTGACAAGGAAAACAACACCATTCTACTTTCTAAAGCAATGTACTACTTGATCATACTTCTGAAGTATTATTATAAAACAGGGACCTAGTAATGTTCTCACATCTCCTTAAGTGAAACAAAAACTCAATCATAGTCCATCTCGAGGTGTCAAACAACTTTTCATCCAGGTAGCATTTTTTCTGTAGTAAACCATGAAAGAAATTTGACCAAGCTTCTCCATGTTTTAAATAAGTTTCAAATCCAGAACCTCATTCTTGTCATTTTATGAAGACATTAACTATCATACCCAAACAATGAGGATTCATATGTGCACTAATAGGTTTTGGAAATCCACCTTCTCATAGCACTTTTCAGAACCCAACAATAGTGTGGGTAACACACCTTTTGTTGACGAACATCCTCTAGAAGTTTTCGTATCCTTCTACTATTTTTAATAGCCTAGATATTATATAATTTTCTTTCCCAATTTGCATCCATCAACTTATTCTTCGTTGTTTTTTTTCACCTTTTGGTTTTACCATTATTAGAATAGATTTCTCGGAAGTTTTTGTATCCTTCTACCATTTTTAATAGCCTAGATATTGTATAATTTTCTTTCCCAATTTGCATCCACTGACTTATTCTTCATTGTTTGTTTTTACCTTTTGGTTTTACCATTATTAGAATAGATTTCTCAGCTTGCATATGCTGCATGACATGCCCCAATTTAGTTGGGAATTGTCCCACAACTTTCATGTGTCATACTTCTGGGCCTTTTTTGTAACCCTAGTTAATGCTTTGCATAATTTATATCTTGTTGTTCCTTGCAATTTGCAATAGACTTATCAATATCCCATTTTGTTGTTGGAGCTGGTGGAAACTTTCATTTTTGTAGCATTGCTCAATATAATTTCATACATTTGCCTTTCATGTAGTTTATTCTATGAGTCATTCCTTTCATCCATCTGTAGTGTTTTTTTTGTTTTGTTTTCTATCTAGTCCTGCTTAATCCTTTGTGTATTTTTTTTTGTGACTCTCTTCGTAGTTCCTTGGGCTCATAGTATATAGTATATACTCTTGCCCTCTTTAGCCTTATCTCCTCCCTTTTAGCTTCTCATCCCTTTTTTTGTCCTCTCCTTTCGTATTTGTACTCCTGAGTCTTTACCTTCATTTTAACCTATTTAGACTCCCTTTTCCCTTTTGACCTACTTTTTATCATTTTGGCCCTTCATTTGTCCTCACAATATCCATTGAACTATTTGCGCCCCTTCTTAGCCTTTGTATCCTCATTTTGTAGTTGTAGTCTTTCTTCATCCTCTTTTCCTTTCTTTTTGGACTCTTGTCCTCCCTTTGCCTCCTTAAGACTCTGCCTCTTTTTTCCTTGTCATAGTAGGCTTTTTGTTGGGATTTCACTTACGCCCTTGTTTATTAGTGGGCTAAGGGTGAGGCTTGTCTTTATTCCTTTTTTAGTGTAGTCACCTTAATCATAATTGTGCTTCAATATTTCCCCATTCTCTTAATGAATAAAAGATGAAAAGTTAGATAAATGAGCTCATTGGCGGTTGTCAACCAACTTCCCTTTTTCCCATGCTCTAAGTTAAGTTTGCATCCTATCTCTCACATAGCCTCTTTAGGACATTCATAGGTCTCGACACACTCTTGCACAAGACCTCTTGTATTCTCCTTTCTTAAGAGTTCCCCTTGCACAGGGTCATATCAAGAGGCCTTTCAGTGATCTTCTTTCATGCACACCCTTGGTGGGACCTCACAAAGGACCTTCCATAGGCCTTATTTTTGGACATATAGGGACTTATACATTTTGACTCACTAAATGATTGCTTACATTTAATGTTTCCAATCTTGATAGATGAACTTACTTGCCTTTGATTTGGACTTAAATGTGTATAATGATGTGTATTGACATGACTATATTGTACTAACATGGTGGAAGGTGAGGAAACCCAAGGATTTTGTTACCTACTTGGATTGATCAGGACCTTGTTGCTTGTCTAGTTTGTATAGTCTTAGTCAGGCTGCATACTTGCCTCATCCTTGACCTTGAATTCGCCACTTGGCTAAACCTGCCAAGACTTTGCCACTCCACTAGGCCCACCAAGACTTGTCCAAACTCATTAAAACTCAGTCAAGACTTGATCAAGACTTATTATAATTAGCCAACACATCCTATGTTGGAATTTCCACACACCTAGGTCTGGTCTATGCCTTGGATAGGAACATAAACACACTGAAGATTCCCAACTATAAAGTACTTTGCACACATAATATAGTAACAATGAAATCAATAATAGCACACGTTGATTTATGGCCTAAACACGTTCCTTATTAGTCCATTAATAAGAAAACCATAGGGATACTGTACTAGGGGTCATGGCCCTTTACAAACCCTAAAAAATGTCAAATATAATACAAATTACCTGGGTTGAGGCTAAGACCTTTTAGCTCTCATCTACCCTTGATCATTGGTTGTCCTTTACCACCAAACACATTAGCTATCATTGGTTTTCCTTTCCCACCTTCTACTACTCAACCAACTCTCTTTAGGCTCATAGTCAACCTTGCTACCCACTTGGTAGACTTAGCATAATCTCCACAACAAACTGCTTTCCTTGGGTTGTTTCTTTAGCCCTTGATCCCCTTGTTGTAGCTCTATCAAGCCCTCTACCTCCTTTTTTATTTATTTATGGTAGCATTAGATGTGATCTAGCCTTGTAATTTTGTATATAGGCTAAGACACATGTATTCCATAATACCCAGAAAGGATTTTGGAAAATTCCACTTAGAGATGGTTTAATTAAATTAATTAATCGTTTTTTAATGTTTTCGTAAGTCTAAACTTAGGGAAACTGATTAATTAAATGGTATTAATTAAATTGAGTTTGAATCTTCTAGATAAAGTCATGGATCAACTTCCAGTGAATCTTAGCCCTTGATTATGTTTTAATCTTGACTGTTGAAGGGTCAACGAAAGATTATGAGAAGGAGGGTGAGGGGCCTATGGAAAACACATTGAGCATTTGGCATTTTTGAGCTTGTGAGAAAGACACAACTTTTGATCAAGATCGAATCACTAGGGCAGGATTGGCTAAGTGATTTCGATCTAGTGATCAATTCGAGAGAGGGGTAGATGCAGTAACTGGTCAGGAGGACCAGGAGTACATTTCAGAGAAAGAGGCAAAAATGACGTAGTAGAGGCAATACAGTCATCTGAAGGGGTGATGAAGTCCCTGAAGGGGATCACGCAGAAGTGACACAGTGCCTTCTAGATTCAGTCTGGAGATAGTTGGAAGCTGGGGTTTTTGAGCAAGGAGGGCCAAAACTCAGTTTCGGATCAACTTGATCATTGCAGAGGAGGAGGTGACGCAGTTCCTTAGCTTGCCCACGCATGCTTACGCAATGGCAGCGTAGGCATCACACAGAGGCAGAGAGGGGCTTCACCAATGTTGCTTCGAATTAGCCGGGGACTCAAGATTCTCTTGCTTAATAATACAAAACCCTCAGATCTGCTGCACCGGTTTTCTCGAGTTGGGTTTTTCTAGGGACTTAGTCCAAAAATAACCGTGTCAAATGTGGATGTTTTTCATTGAATTTTGTTCAGTTTGTTTTAGCACCTAGATTTATTCCGCAACATTATTTGTGTAGACTGCTTTAGTAATTACTTAGATATTTCACTGTAATGAAATAATTATGGAAAATAATAGGAGAAGTAATTCAGATTTGCTATAGTAGGAATCCATATTTAGGATTTTTCACATGGTATTAGAGCTTGTTCAAGCTGAAGTGCAGGAGAAACCAGAGTGAACCAGTAGATCAACGTTGAAGAGTCTGGGAACTGCGTAAGCAGTAGTAGACTACCCCAGTAGTTACATGGTCCAGGCTAGGAGGTAAATCCAGCGCAGAAAGAGCTCCCTTTGAGAGAGTTGACAAAGGGGTAAGCTTTTTCGGTTGCAGAAGAGGCAGCGTAGCTGAAGGACGCAGTAGCTCCAAAGCAGTGAGTGCTGGTGCATAAGCGTCATTTTTTTTTTGAAAAACACAGTTGGGGATTTCTTGAACTCAGAGAGTTCTCTTACTCAAGGAAACTCAGTTTTTCTCATGCAGCAGCAAAAGCATTGACTTACTCCTCAAGGAGTGTGTAAGTCACAGTTCCTTAGTTTGCCCATGGAGGCTTACGCAATAGCAGCGTAGGCATCACGCAGAGGCAGAGAGGGGCTTCACCAGCGTTGCTCTGGATCAGCCGAGGACTTGCAAAGTGAGGTATATCTCACATTTCTTCTGTCGCCGAGATTTTCTCTGAAGGGTGGGCCAGATATTGGCACCCTAGTTGTACTCAAGATTCTACTACTTAATAATACAAAACCCTCAGATTTGCTGCACCGGTTTTCTCGAGTTGGGTTTTTCCGGGGACTTGGTCCAAAAATAATTGTGTCAAATGTGGATGTTTTTCATTGTATTTTGTTTCAGCACTTAGATTTATTCCGCAACATTATTTGTGTAGATTGCTTCAGTAATTACTTCGATATTTCACTGTAATGAAATAATTATGGAAAATAATAGAAGTAATTCATATTTGTTGCAGTAGGAATCCAAATTTAGGATTTTTCACACTTTTCTAGTTTTTGCACACTTTGCTCTACCCTTGACCTATTCTTCCTAGCTTGCATCCTCCACAACAAGCCTCGACCTATAGTGTGTGGTTTTTGACCTAGGGTTCTGGGCTGCGACCTGCCTTAACAAGCTTCCCTTAGCCTTCTTAACCTGTGACACCCTTCTTTCTATCCTCAGATTGTCTGACTTTAACAACGACTTGCTCATTTAGGCCTCCATCCTTGCTATACAGACCTCGACCAACTTTATTCCTTGGTTGTGGTATGTCCTGATTATCAAACAACAACTCCTCGACTACCTTGTTCTAGGTCTACGTCTCTCTTTTGCTACAGAACCTCTACGACCACTCCTTTTCAACCCGGACCCTCTAAGAATGGTCTTCCACATGGTCAGGGCTCCTTTCCTTCCCTCAAATAGACCTGCTTATGACTTTAGAATTCACTGTCCTACTTGGCCTCCTCTTGGTTGCGGCTCTTTCTAGGGTTGTCTCACTCACAAATGAAGTCCTTCACACTTGTGCCATTAGCCTCTACTTTGGGTTTCAATATATACCTTTTATTTAAGTGTCTTGGACTCTTGTGAGACCTCTTTATCCTTCAAGAGTCCCCACTTCATCACTTAACAATAAAATATAAAATTCACTCCATTAGGTTACAAGCTCACTCCTTTGGGTTAAAACCCAAAACCTTGGGTGCATTTCCCACAAACTCTTCCTTTTGGTGGGTTTTATCCTCACAATCCTAGCACCAAGGGGTTGTGGGAGTACCTCTCGAGCTACCCAATTTCAACACTCTCTCTTAGCGAGGGAGGTACTTCCATTCCTCAGAAGTCTCTCCTCTTCCCATACTAGAAAACAATCCTCTTCCACGACTGCTCTTCACCATTCATCACACTCTTCTTCTTCCATCACAAAAGAAAAACCTATAGTATGAACAATACTCTTCTTGGAAGTCTCCCTGCTACTAGAAGCCTCCTGCCTCTTCTTTTCTTGATAGGCCTCTAAGCCATGCCATAGATCCTCTTTGTTAGTTATGGAAGTGTCCTTTATTCCCTTTGACGATGCTCTCTTCCAGGGTTGCAAACTCTCCCTCTGAATTTACAAACTCCCTTTGGAACTTGACACTCTCTAAGTCTCAGAAACCACCTTCTTTCCTTGGTCAATAGGCTTTCCATTCAGCCTATATAGACGATTCTTCTAAAGATTGTTGATTTTTGTAGCATCAAAAAATGCTCTAAGTCTCAAATTTGGTGTGGAGGCTTAGACACTTGTATTCCAAAGAACCCATAAAGCGTTTGTGGAAATTCCGCTCGGATTTTGTTTTGTTTGAAAAATTAATTATTTTAATGGAGACCCTAAGTCTAAACTTATGTAAATTAAATAAAACAAAGGGTGAATATTCTAGAGGAAATGGATCAAGTCATGTTATGATCTTAGCCATTGATTAGATATCTAATTTGGGCCGTTGATATGTCAACGAGAAGAATATAAAGGAAGGCTTGAGGGTCATTTGGAAAATACACCGAGACGCTGAATTGATCTAAGATTGAAATTTCTGGGGCGTGGTTTGCTGAGAAATCGAGCTAGAGATCTGAGTAGTGAGGGGCAGAGATAGCATCCGGAGAGAAGATATTTTCTCAGTCGGTGGAGAATCAGTCAGAGATAGGCATAAGAGATCTAGCCAAAGCCAGCGATGAAGGAAGAGGGCTGACGCAATGACTGCGTAGGCTCACACAAACGCAGAGGAAGGGTTTTCAGAATTTTGTCGGTGGATCGGTTTTGGAGGTCGGGATCTGGAAAGTGGCACTGGGAGGCTGTTCCTCAGGATCCAATGAGGAAAAATGACTTGTTTGGGGCTGAACACTGAGCCTGCAAGTTGCAGCGCTGGGACTGCCAAGAGCCTCCCCAGGGAAGGTTTTTCTTCATCTGGATCAGCCGGAAACTCAGTGATTGAGTGAGGTAAATCCTCACAAATTCTTTTGCCAATATTTCTATCTGTAACTGAATCACCATAGGGGTATTGAGAGATGTATTCAGACATTGCTACTGCTTAATAATAAAACCCTTAGATCTGCTGCATCAGTTTTACCACATTGGGTTTTTTTCCGGGGACTTTGTCCAAAATAAAGGTGTCATGTGTGAATGATTTCCTTTTTCATTTTCCTTGTTTCAGAATCATAATTATTGTAGTGTACGCTGCTTCAGTGATTGCTTCAGTATTTCATGAATGTATTCAGAAATAATTTTGTAAAGTAAATTACATAATAGATGAAGTAATTCAGATTGTTGCAGTAGGATTCGTTAGATTGATTGAGATCTAGGAATTTTCACATGGTATCGGAGCATTGATGTGAAACAGGAAGGGCGGATCTGAATTCTGAAGTGAAGGTCGTTTTTTCTATAGTGCAATAGAACAAATCCATTGAAGGATTGCACAGTTTTATCCAGGAGGGCTAAGCTTTTTGTGGCAGTCTCTCTCTGAGTGAGTCGACAGAGAGAAAGGGATTCTAGATTCGAGATCTTGTTGTGGCAGAGAGAGTAGCGCAGAGCCTCCACACAAAAAACAAAGGGACGCAGTTTTCTGAAGCTATTGTTGGGTAGAAAACCGTCAGAAGGAGTCAGAGTCAATATTTGGGGAATTCTTCTGTAGTGATTTCCTAGCCGAGGAACTCAACATTTCTCAGTTGCTGAGCATTAGAGGAGTAGCAGAACTTACAACTCCATGAGGGAGTGTGTAAGCCTGCCAGGGACTGCGCAGTAGGGAGAAAGAGGGAGCAAATTCAACAGTTTTTCGGTAGAGATGGCATCTCACGGACTTCGTCATGAAGATCGGTTGGAGGGCTCCTCCAACTATATGATCTGGAAGGAACGAGCTATGTTTCTTCTAGATGAATATGATCTGAAGGCGTTTGTGGAGAACGTTGTAGCTGTACCTACAGATCCAGATCAAAACAAGAAGTACAAGGATGATATGGCGAAGGCAAAGAGGTTTCTCTTTGATGGTGTAAAGGACCACATCGTCTTACATTTGGCTAGCAAGAATACTGCCAGAGAGATGTGGGTTGCTTTGCATGAACTATATGAGGGATCTTCCGAGCATGGGAAGTAGCACTTGGAGTAGAAGCTCCATATGATGCAGATGTGGAAAGGGGAGCGCGTGGCTTCATACCTCATGCGGTTTCAAGAGGTTCGAGATCAGCTTTCGGCTGTAGGTGCTACACCTACAACTACAACCATGGTACGGATGGCCCTCAACAGTGTCACTAAGGAGTGGCAAGTGTTTGTCCAGAGCATACTGGGTCGGGAAACATTACCTAATTGGGAGCAGTTGTGGGAAGCTTTTCAGGAGGAAGGGCTGAGGAGAGACATCGTCAAGTGCAAACTTGATGGCAGCAGTGGAAGCATATTGAAATCCGTGAAGGAAGAGGAGAACGCAACCCTTGCATCGAAGGGAAAACAGGCACAACGGAAACTAAAGCATGATGCTTCTAAGGTCAAGTGCTTCAGATGTGGCGAGATGGTCCACTATGCATCTCGGTGTCCTTTGAAGAAGAAGGACAAATATGAGAAGCATGACCTGAAGGTTGCAGCCACAAGAATCGAGGAGGATGAGGTGGCCATGAGTGCCCATGATTCTCTTAGTGAGAAGTTGGGTGATATTGAGCTATAGTTCTTTGAACTTCAGTTGGGCAGGATCCTTGAGGAGGCCACCTCATGGATCATACCTTGGTATAGGAGCCCATGATCAGCAGTAGCGGGATGGAGGAGTATTCAAATGGAGCCAAGGAGTGATGGAGACGACAATGCAGTAGATAACAACATTCATTTCTAGAGCAACGCAAAGCTGAGGCAACAGCAACACAATTCTATAATATTTCATATTAGCAGTCAACTAATTGGAATATTAATTTTGTCAATTTTGCCTTTTTCAAATGTTAGTAGAAAAATAAAGTTGGTAAAGGTGACCCACAAATAAATCTGACCTAAAGTTAGCTAGGCAAACATTAGAGTTGGAGTGGGACTTGTGGGGCCAACAACACGCAGTAAACATCAACCTAGTGGCAGCAGCTTAGGCAGCGTAGGGGCGGCGCTGGGATTGTGAAAGTTTCAAAATAGAAACCCTACTGCAGTATCTAGATCTACTTCACCTACTTGTTTCATTAACATTAACAAGTTATTTTTGCTGAATTATTCAGAAAAACATTAAAGTAGACACTAACTGCAGCCTACACATATACAAACCATTTACTGAACAATATACACATGTGACGAGATTAAACATGATTTTTCAGAAAAATGTCCCTAGAAAAACCCAATGCGGGAAACCGGTGCAACATCTCTAGAGGGTTCCTATTATTATGTAGAATCTGAATACAAAATTCTAGGCACCAGACATAGTGGCCCTATAGAGAAATTACATGGCAGTTTGTACCTTTCACTCGGAAACAAAAGATATGGATGTATCACACCCTCAAACGGGATTTATAGATCACTAGCCCCTTCTAGCCCACTGGAACCCTCAGCGCTGCCTTTGCAGCCTCTGCATCAGTCCTCACTGGTAGGTGTCCCCACTGTGTCACCCTAACTGGTGTTGCGCTACCTCTACGCTGCCTCGGTTGGGACTACGTCATCTTGGCTAGTGCTGCGCTACCCCTACGCTTTGTTGGCTGGGTTTGCGTCACCCTGGCTAGGCTTACGTAGCCTCTGCGCAGTCTTTGTGTGGTGCTAGCTGAACTATGTCCTCTAGGTTGGCTATGTGCTAACTGGTACTCATTGCCCCTTTGCCTTGTTGTATCCTCGGCCTTGGAGCATATCACCCCTTGCAGATGTCTTCCCCTTACTGCACTGCAAAATCTCTTCAAATTTCTTAGCAAACCCTGCCTCAGAAATTCAATCGAGTTTGCAGTGCAATGAGGGGCAGAGATTGACAAGGGATGATCTGATCCAAGGCTGAGGATACAACAAGGCAGAGAGGCAGTGAGTACCAGTCAGTGCAGAGCCAGCCTGGAGGACAAAGTTCAACCAGCACCACACAGAGACTACGTAGAGGTTGCATAAGGCAAGGGATGATCTGATCCAAGGCCGATGATACACCAAGGTAGAGGGGAAATGAGTACCAATCAGTGCAAAGCCAGCATGGAGGATGGAGTTCAACCAACACCACACAGAGACTACACAGAAGCTGTGTAAGCCCATCCAGGGTGACGCAGACCCAGCCAGTGCAGTGCAGGGGCAACGTAGCACCAGCCAGGGTGACACAGTCCCAGCCAGGGCAACACAAAGGCAACACAACACCAGTCAGGTTGATGCAGTGGGGACGCTAGCCAGTGAGGGCTGACGCAGAGGCTATAGAGGCAGCGCTGAGGGTTCCAGTGTGCTAGAAGGCCTCATGATATGTAAATCCCATTTGAGGTTATGATACAGCCATATCTTCTGTCTCCGAGTGAAAGGTACAAACTGTCATGTAATTTCTCTATAGGGCCAACCATGTCTGGTGCCCAGAATGTTGTATTCAAATTCTGCATAATAATAAAAACCCTCTAGAGCTGTTGCACCTGTTTTGCCACATTGGATTTTTCGAGGGAAATTTTTCCGAAAAATCATGTGTAATCTTGTCACATGTGTGTATTGTTCAGTAAATGATTTGGAGATGTGTAGGTTGCAGTTAGTGTTAACTTTAATGTTGTTTTGAATAATTATGTAAAATAAATTGTTAATGTTAATGAAACAAGTAGGTGAAGTAGATCTAGATATTGAAGTAGGGTTTCTGTTTTGAAACTTCACATGGTATCAAATAATTGCAGATCAAGATGATCCACCATCAGAGCGGCTGAAGAAGATTGATGCAGTGAGGGTAGCTGAAGCAGTAGATCCAGAAAGAGGGCAATGCTGCCCCACGAGGGACGCAGCCTAGCCAGGCTAATGCAGAGCCAGCTGAGTGACACAGAGCCTTCCAGAGTGACGCAGGACCAGCCTTCGCTGCGCTGAGCCAATCTTCTCACACAGAGGCGAGGCAGACTATGCAGTCCAGTTTTTGAGGGTGCTGTGCAGATTTGCCATAGTTTGGAAGCGGAGCTTCGGATCTTCAGAGGTTGCTAGTGTGGCGGAGGTTCTGTCAGTGCAAAATCGTGCCTAACAAAGGTGACAAGAGCAGGAGGAGAACAGTCGCTCAGCAAATTTGCACCAAACAGATCTTAGATTCGATTAGGAGGGTGATCGTAGAGAACTGATTCAATTGTTTTTGGCAAAGGATTGAAATCAATTGTTAGAGGGAGCAACTACTGTAGAGGGTTTGTAATCACCAAGAAACCTAGATCCAGTTTTTTGTTGAGTGTTGCAGCAGAAAGAGGGAGAGGAGTATTTGTTCCAACAGTTTTGAGCAGAGATGGTTTCTCATGGACTGAGAGATTAAGACAGGTTGGACGGCATGTCCAACTTCGTTATCTGGAGGGCCAGGATCTTGACAGTCTTAGATGAGTCCGAAATCAAGAACCATGTTGAGAATGTCCTAGCTGTGCCTACTGATGCAGATCCTCGGAAGAAATTCAAGGAGAATAAATCTTGGGAAAAGCACTTGATCATGGATGGAGTCAAAGATCACATCGTACCACATATTGTCGGGAAGAGCATGGCAAATGAAATGTGGACAGCTTTGGACACGATGTATCCGGGAGGCTCCGTCCAAAAAAATATGCTTCTGGAGAATTAGATGTGGTTGTTCTAAATGCAGAAGGGCGAGGAAATAGACCCCTTCCTCTTTAGACTTCAAACTATCCGGGATCAATCGATTGCCATGGGTACGACTCGTGATGAGGGGCTCTTGGTGAGGACTATCCTGAATGTAGTCACCGAGGAATGGGAAACGTTTGTCCAAAGAATTTTGGGCAGGGTAGCGCTACAATCTTGGGCAGATATGTGGGCAATCCTCCGTTAGGAGGAAATCAGGAGATTTACCAAGAGGCAAAGCCACTGCAACAGTACAGTCAAAGTAAAGAAAGAGGAGGAGGAGGATGCAACCCTTGCATCAAAGGGACAGAGGCAGCAAGGGAAGAAGAAGAGGGACCTATCCAAGGTTTGGTGCTTTAATTGTGGTGAACTTGGACACTTCACCAGAAATTGTGCTAAGAAGGAAAAGGGATCTTCTGAATCCAAGGCAGCAACAACAAAGGGGGACGATGTTAGTGACGATGACGTAGCCATGAGTGATCATGAGCCACGTAAGTGGGGCGATATTGATCTGTAGAATAGCTACTAGAGAGAGGCAGGATCCTTGAGGTGCCCAACTCTTGGATCACATACGAGCTATGGGAGCCTTAAGACGGTAGAGGGACAAGTGGAGCAGTGGGTGCAAGAGATCACAGTGAAGTGGAGGGCTGAGCTGGGATGCTGTAGATGGGAGCAGTGTAGTGCATATGCAGCAACAGCGTAGAAGCAGCAACACAGAGGCTGATGGGACTTCAAGAACGCAGAGGGAGCAGTGCTTACGCAGTGCAGAGGATGATGGGACTTTAGCAGCGTAGAGGGAGCAGTGCTTACGCAGTGCAGAGCTACAGCAGCGCAGTGGCTTCAGGGAGATAGAGCAATGCAGTAGCCAAGGGAGCTTCAGTGAGGAGGTGTAGCCCGAATGACTTGTCTCTTAGTGATTGGGCAGGGGTCCTTCAGTTGCTTACTTCTCAGCAACTGAGTTGTAGTGCAACAATTAGCATTGGCATCAATCTTATTCGAACCGAACCGGTTCTGGAAAACTGGCCGGTCCGATCGGTTTGGAGGCAAAACCGGTCCGAACCGGAAATGACCGGTTCAAGCTCGAAAGTCTGCCAACCCAATAACTCTCCAAGACTCCAATCAACTCTTCAAATCTGTAACTTTTAATTTTTTTTTTTTTTCCTAGTTACTAATAGTACCCTAGGCCATCCCTAAAGCTACTTAAACACCTCTAACCCCTCTATTTCGCTCACACTATTCATTCGAGTCTCTTGCAATTTTTGAGCCGAGTTTGGTGAGGAGAATTCAAAGAGTTTTTTGCAGGGTTGTTCTAAGGGATTTTTTGCAGATTTGAAGAGTTGATTGAAGTCTTGGAGAGTTGTTGGGTTGGCAGATTTTCGAGCTACTTCAAAGTTTTTTTTTTTTCCCAAAGATCTTTGAGTTTTCTTCAGTGGTTTTTGCAACTAGTGGAAGATTTTTTTATTTTTATTTTGTTGGGGCTGCTACATAGTTGATTTCAAAGGATTTTTGAGCTGATTTTCTCCAAAATTTTAGAGGGTAAATCAAGAGCCATGGGAATCAAGCTATAATCCCATTATAGACTTGGATGCTACTCATTCTTCAGATGAGGATAAAGAGGATGATCAGGATGATGATTTTGTTGATGATTGATGATTTGATCATTGATTTGTTGTAGCTGTAGCTTGTAGTATAATACTATGATCAATGATGTTATTTTGGACTTGTTGTCGCACAGATTGTCTAGGCACCGCGACAACGGCTCAGATCGGGGGCTGTCACCTTTATCCCCAATCTCTCTATCTAAGTTGTCTCCTTTCAAGTTAAGGGAGGTAGACCCTAACAGAAATGAAGGACAAGAATTGGTTGTAAATCAACCAATCTAGGGGAGACAGCTAAAACACCAAATACTTGATAAGATTAACGAGATTTCACAGATTAATTATGTTAAAACCAGTGCCTTATGGAGTTAAAGAAGATCCCGTTATGAAATTTAAAAGCCAAGTAGTTGATGTATAACTGCTGCTTATGAAAATACAAATGACCACAATGGTATTCAGTAGAAAGCACCACAACCATTCATTAAGACACTGAAATGATCATTAAGATAAATGCCAGATGCTTGAAATATTTCCAAATTTAAAATGATATTCTAATTAATTCCAATTTAGAAATTCGAAATGCTTCACAGTCAAACTTCAGATAGAAATTTTAAGCTCATTTGACTATAGGACTTCGAAATTTTTTAAAATTTTGAAATTTTGAAATTTTTTAATTTTTAATATTTTTAACAAAATCTATATGTACAAATTAAAACTAGATTAAACAAAACTAAAAAAAATTAAAATCCTAAACTAAAACTATATTCTAAAATTAAAGAAATAAAAACTAAAGTTAAACTTTAAACTAAATTAAAACTAGAAATTAAATAAGAAGAATTAAAACTAAGACTAAATATTAAAATCTAAAACTAAACTAACAAAAAAAACTAACTAACCAAATCGAAATAAATTGAAAAACTATCTAAAAATTGAATCTAACACTAAATTAACGTTACACCTTAAAATCTAACAATTAAAAACTAAAAATTAAAAAATGAAACCTAACAAAATTTGAATTGAATCTAATTGAGTTAAATCTAAAACCTAACACACTATACATTAAAAAAAAACTAACGCTATCCTATTTACAATCTAAAACTATTAAAAATCGAATCCTATTTAAAAAGAATTAACTCCTAAACTAAACGTGACCCCAACCCAACTAGCTAAAAAGATCTGACGCATATACGTGAGCCTTTGTTTATTACGTGTGCGTTTTCGTTTGCGTGTTCTGCAGGTTGGAGGACAGGGCCACGACGGACAGCAAAGAAGAATGCAGGACGACAGGAAAATGAAAGCCGAGGTCAATGGAGGACGTCGACAGCAGAGGGACGAGCTGGACGGACGGCGGATGAATGGAATGAAGGTTGGATGGGCAGTAAGGAAGAGACAGTGTGCAGAGAAGGAAGAGGGGAATGGCCAGCAAAATTCTTGACGACAGCAGAGTTGGCTTGGACGCGGGCTTGAAGTTTATTATTTGTGTTTTTTTGTTTGCGTTTTCTTTTGATTGCAGGTTAAGGAGGGAGCAGGTAGGACGGTGGTTGGAAAAGGAGGAATAAAGGGTTGACGCAGAGGGAAAGGAACGAGGATGAGGACAGCTAAAAGAAATGCTGAGCGGATGAGAAGGAAAGCAAGGGAGTCGATCGATGCAGATTGATGGGTAGCAATTGAAAACACAGAGGAATAATGAATAAACCCAGTACACATAAATTTTGCCCAACAAACTTAGATTTTTGATGCTCTTTGAATTGAAACCATGTAGATCTGCCCACAAAAGTGATTTGAGGCTAGATCTGGCCCTTGGGGGCTGGATCTGGCTTAGATCTTTTAAAAAAAAAAAATTCTAAGTGATACCTACAACCTGCAAGAAACAGTCAGATCCTAAAGATATATACACCAAGAAAATTGTTAAATCTTTACAGCCCTAAAAATTACAAATTTACAAACTAATTTACAGATTTGAGGCCCTCATGGCTAGATTTGAATCTATTTTAGCACATTTTTTAGAAATTTGAAATTTTAAAGAGAGGCACAAGCCTTAAAAACCCTGTAAAAACACAATTTCGTTAGATAACTTTGAGAAATTAGAAACGATGGGCTTTTTCAGATTTATGAATCTGAGAGTCGGCTGGTCCAACTGAATACTGCCCCAGACGCTCAAATCTTTAAAAAAAAAAAAAAATCCCTGCACACTTAGATCTGAACTTTAGACTGATAGAGATTTAAGAAAATAACATGAGATCTTTTAGAAAAAATCAGAATGTCATTTTATGAACCCAAAAAACTGCACAAGATACCTGTATGCAGATTAATCCATGAAGGCCATCAACCATAAAAATGCAAAAATAAAGTAGCAAAGTTTAGAAATGAATCACCACATAGATCTGGAAAAGGAACACCAAAGTTTGTAACCCCAAAGTCTTTATGCTTTATTCATCAAAAGAAATTACAAGAGCTTCCAAGACAAGTGCACGATCCTCCAATCGGATGACTCAAGACTGACAAAGACCTTTTAATTTATAGGACAAAATCTCCAATGGCTAGTTCGGTTGATCCACGTCAAAATAATCTCAATCATCGATAAGATTTGATCATCTTTTAATCTAGACCATCGAAATTATAAATTTGGGGAAAAAACGAATTTATCATTTAAATTCATTTTAATTAACTCAAAAATACTATTTTTGAGTTAATTACATCAAATTTTTGACTTTGACTTAACCATCTAGGCCCAAGGGTCCAAAATTTCTTAAAATTCTCAATTTTCCCTTGGCCTGGGGCCTTTAAAAATTCATTTTTTAAGGACCAACGAATTTTGCCTTTGAAGAATTTTATCCTCACCTAAGACCTAAAATTAATTAAATTTCTGGCTTAAGATTTTTAATTAATTTAACCAAAAATTTTAAGTAATTGACTGAGAGGGGATTTTAATTATTTTTTCCAATCTTCTTTACATAAGATAATACATTTAGACATATGAAGGGGGAATATCTATTCGTATAGATCCTCAAATAGGTACCCAATTCTGCGACTCAAAACATGATCTCGTAGACCTTGTAGCTTGTAATAAAATAATCTAGCCAAATAGCTAGGATTATTTCCAAATTACTTTTACAAGGAATCGATAGAAAACACTAGGATTAACTTTGCATGCTGATGACAAAATCCACCCTAGCTTTGGGGTGAGGCTGAAGGGAAAAACTCTGCCGATAACTTGTGTCGAAAAACACAAGTAAATCAGCGAGACAAAAAACCTCCTAGGATAGAAATCATCAACAACATACTAGGCTTACCTAGGTTGTTACATATATTGACGGTCTTACTTAGATCCTTTACATCATAATATGCAGAATGGGTTTACATCAGTTATAACAAAATGTCGACTATCGATGAAATCTGGATGACGTGAGCCTTGAACACGATAAGTCCCATTTGAAAAAATGGGGGTGTACTGCTATGGAGTCGTTGACAAAGTGTGGTCAACAGGACTATAAAGGCCTTTTAGAGCTTCCTTCTTGATGTTTGTAACTTTTTTGTTTCAACGATGTTTTGCACTAAGTGTTATTTTGGTTGTATGCACTATTACTTGCTATATAAATGAGAACTTTTGCATATTTGTGTATAAATGGTTTGGATTCATATGGATGCACATGAATATATCTTTTTTTTTTTAAATATGAATATTTTGTGTTTTTGGTAAACCGTTTTTTTTTTCCGGTTCTGACCGATTCCCGGTCCACAAGGTTTTCCAGTTCGATGACCGGTTCGGTTCCAATAACATTGATTGGCAGTGCTATGAGCAGCACGATGTGGAAAATTGAGAGGGAGTTGCAGTACAGATATAGCATTGTCAATGGCAGTGACATGGGTAGCAATACAGAAAGTAGTAGTGCAGTGTATGGAGGGCAGCAGGCCAAGCATCAACGGTGCAGTGACCGATGTTGGGATTAGGCAAAGCTTGGTGTGTATGTATTGCTAGAGCACACTCCTCGCGAAGAGGGAGTGCTGATATTTTGAGGTAGCATCGAGTGTGCTCTAGCCCTGAAATTTTGTGGAGGGGCTAAGACACACGAGACCTCCAAAACCCAGAAAACATTTGGAGAAATTTCATCTGGTGTTGAAGTTATTATAATAATTTTTTTTTAATGAGGACCCTAAGTCTAACTTAGGGAATTAGAAAGATTAATGTGAATTAATCAAACACATGTGATGAAATTTTCTAAGTGACGTGGATCAAGTAGTATTTTAATTTGAGCCATCGAATAGAGATTAGATCACGACCATTGGTTTTCCAATGAGGAAAGTATAAAAGAAAGGGTTGGGGTCAGTTGGAGACACACACACACTGGTAGAGCACTAAAGATAAGTCAAATTTCTGGGGCGGGGTTTTCTGAGAAATTCGAAGCGAGTTTGCAATGCAATGAGGGGCAGAGATCGGCAAGGGATGATCTGATCCAAGACCGAGGATACAACAAGACAGAGGGGCAGTGAGTACCAGTCAGTGCAGAGCCAGCCTGGAGGACGCAGTTCAACTAGCAGAGCGCAGAGACTGCATAAGCCCCGCCATGGTGACGCAGACCCAACCAGCGAAGTGCAAGGGCAACACAACACCAGCCAGGGTGACGCAGTCCCAGCGGGGGAAGCGTAGCACCAATCAGAGTGACACAGTGGAGACGCTGGCCAATGAGGGCTAACGCAGAGGCTGCAAAGGCATCGCTAAGGGTTCTAGTGGTCCAAAAGGGGCTCGTGATCTGTAAATCCCGTTTGAGGGTGTGATATAGCCATATCTTCTGTCTCTGAGTGAAAGGTACAAACTGCCGTGTAATTTCTATGTAGGGCCAACCATGTTTGGTGCCCATAATGTTGTATTCAGATTGTGCATAATAATAAAAACCCTCTAGAGTTGTTGCACCGGTTTTCCTGCATTGGGATTTTCTGGGGAGGTTTGTCCTAAAAATCGTGTGTAATCTTGTCATATGTGTGTATTGTTCAGTAGATGATTTGTATATGTGGAGGCTGCAGTTAGTGTCTACTTTAATGTTTTTCTCAATAATTCAGTAAAATAACTTGTTAATGTTAATGAAACAAGTAGGTGAAGTAGATCTAGATACTGCTGTAGGGTTTTTGTTTTGAAACTTTCACAAGGACAGCAGCTGCGTAGTGGTTGGCAGGCAGAGGTGGCAACGCAGTCCAGTGGGGCCCAAGGGAATGTTGGGGGCTCAACATTTTTCACGTCTCATGCCTGAAGAAGGTTTTGGGACAGGAGGCGACAACCACTATGGAGCTTCCGCCTACTGATGATGAGGGAAATTTGGTGCTACAGCCAGAGGCCATCTTGGACACCCGGGAGAGGCATTTGAGGAGTAGGACCGTGAAAGAATATCTAATTAGATGGAGAAACCTTCCGGATGAGGATGCCACTTGGAGAGGGGGAGAAAATCCTGCAACATCCATCTTTTCAGTTGCTTGAGGACAAGCAACGTTTTGGCGGGGAGGACTGTAATATTCCAAATTAGTAGTCAGCTAAATTGGAGTATTAATTTTGTCAATTTTTCCTTTTTATAATGTTAGCAGCAAAATAAAGTGGGTAAAGGTGACCACAAATAAATCTGATGATTAAATCACTTTCCTAAAGTCACCAAGGCAAACATTAGAGCTAGAGTGGGACCCGTGGTGCCATCAACACGCAATAGACATCAACCAAGTGGTAGCGCAGGAGAGGCAGTAGCATAGGGGCAGCGTGGGGACAACAAGGGGACAACAGTTGCACAGTGGCAACACAATGGTTGGCAAGCAGAGGTGGCAGTGCAGTCCAGTGGGGCCCAAGAGAACGTTGGGGGCTCAACTAGGTAAAAGAGGATGAGAGCGGCTCATTTCTCATTCATTCAGTCATCAACTAATTTTCTGTCTGGTAAAATAGAAGCACGCTTGAGCTGTTTAGCCGAGTCTATAAGTGCTGTTTAGCACATAGATTTCCAAGCGAAGATCTCAACCTAATCCTCGGGGGACTTCGTGTGCCTGCTCAGGAGAGGAGTTTCATTCAGTTTTGGAGAGAGGAATCACGGGTTCACTTCAGGATTATGCAACCCCTTCCAGGAAAACGCAGTCAGCCAGGGAGTTACGCAGTCCAACAATGGAGCAACTTCGGGGAAGGGAGAAGACAAATATATTTTAGTCAGGAGTTTTTTGAGGGGATAAACCCTTCCTTAGCAGAGTTCTTGGGCAGTTTCCAGTAGTTGTTTCCAGCCATTTTGTCAGGAGCTCAGCGTGCCCAGCAGAATTGCGTACCCATCTCAAGAGGGTGAATTTCTGGGGTCAGCATTTCAGGAAACCCTTTGCGGGTGTTTCTGGGTTTGTTGAGGGGAGTCCGGTGTCCAAATCTCATAATTTTCTGAGCAATAGAACAACCCCAATACGTAGTCCATTCCTAGCTAGCAGCAATATTTCCAGACTAGGTAGTGTAGAGGAGGAGCCACGCGGAGCAGCAAGTACCAAGAATTTCTGAACAAGGATTGAGGGATCATTTCAGCTTTCCTTGTGCCATCTTCCTAAGAACCATATTGTATCTTTCCATTTCAGAAATATTAATAAAATGGCTCAGCAGTTTTGGCTCAATTCATGGTGTTTTTGATGTGCATTTCTATTTGCTGTAGATTTAGTCTTTGTATGCTTTGTATTATTGTTTGTTCCCAATTTGGGATATTATAGTGGTATCAAAGCTCATAGGCTTGGCTCAGCCTGTGGAGCACTTGGTCTATGACACCAGAAGATAGAGAGTACATTACATACCGGAAGCAGAGGTATAGAAGCAGAGAGCGTAGGCTTGAAATCACACATGATCAACAAGACAACGTTTCGGTGGAGGAAGGTAAGGGGAAGGCACCGATGGCAGAGGAAATATGAGGGGAAGGATTTTGGTAACCTCCTCCTAAAATCAGTGCAGGAGCTCTCCAAGAAGATATAAGGGATGGGTCAAAAGTTTGCCGAAGAGAACAGGCAGAGGGGAATTCCAAGGGAATTTCAGAATGGAGAAGGATCTGTTTCCTCCCAACAATTTCTTGAGCATAACACTGTGCAGGAGGTAGTTCCAAGCACCCCACCACGCTCTACCATGCCCACATTCTTGACTTCAGGGGCAGGGGCAGGAGGAACACAAGAGCCGTAGGTGGCTCACTACGGAGAATTCTTCATATAATATCAGTCTTATGGGCCGGAGTTTGGAGATGCCCTCACTTTCAATGAATTCTTCCAGCTTCAGACCAACAATGGACCATGCAGCCAGAACGTACCGTGGGCAGACTTTTCTTGCCTACATCCATGGGTCATCAAAGTGCTAGGCAAAAGCTTGGGTGGAGAAGTTGTACATCTACTTTCAGCTGAACCAAATGGCCGAGGTGGAGGCCATCAAGGTGGCAGCACTCCATCTTGAGGGAGAAGCCCATGATTGGTGGTTCCATGGGATGGTTATGCTAGGTCACGCAGGAGTGATAACGTATGATGATTTCACCAGGAGGTTGATAGAGAGATTTGATCGGAAAAGCTTGGAGGAATATTTTGTCGAGCTGACCAAGCTCAAACAGACGGGGAACCCAGAAACTCACATTTCCGAGTTCTTGAAGCTCTCAATGATGGTTCCAGACTTGTCCGTGCCCAGGAGAGTGTACATGTTTATTGACGGACTGACTAAACCTTTGCGTGGGCTAGAGACTTGCATGAAACTATGCCGAGGACATGAGTTTCTTTCCCCCACAGACTAGCATTCCAGCAGAAGGGGAAGGACGTGAGAGCCCCACCCTTGAGAGGAAACCAGCGCCAAGGGCCTTTGGATGATGATGCTCGGAGGGACTTGAGATGGAGGAAGCTTTGCTTCACTTGCCAGGATCTGGGTCATCAATATGCTGGGGGGAAAGCACATTACATTGAGGTCTTCTCCGACAATGAAGGGGAAGAACAGGCATATGAGGAGTTGGAGGGAGATGCCAACACTGGTGCACCCGGAGTGGATCATCCACCACCACCTCCCCCAGCAGCAGGAGGAGCAGCGTTTGCACCCACAGATGGGGTCCTTGAATCTTTGTAGGGAGTACCCAAGTACTTAAAACTAAGGGTTCGAGGGACAGTTCTGGGGAAGCGTGTCTTAATGCTGGTGGACAGCGGGGCCACACACAACTTTATCAATGCCAAATTGGTACAGAGGAGGGGGCATACAGACAGAGAGCTTTGATGGGTTCACTATGTTGGTTCCAGGTGCCAGGAATATGCAGTGCATGTGATATATTCCAGCATTAGCAGTGACCATGGGGACACACGGTGACAAATCATTTTTTTGTGGTCGATATTCCAGATACCAACGTAGTGTTGGGTGTACAGTGGCTTATCACACTTGGGAAGGTCACTACAGATTGAGAGACTCTGGAGATGGAGTGGACGGACAAGAAGAATGGGAAGCATGTGATGATCAGAGGCATGCACACATATCCTCCACAGAGAGTCTCTGCACATCAGATGGAGGCAAATTTTCGGAAGGGAGATAGAGTGGGCAGTGGAGCTAAGGATTTCAGAGCTAGGTGTTTCAAGTCAGCTTGTGCACTTGGATGTTCAGACGATCCTAGATCGTTACTACATGATTTTTGGGGACATTCCACCAGGACAACCACCAGACCATGGGTTTCAGGCTTCAGCACACTATTGAGCTAGAGCAGGGCATCCAGATAGTTATTACCACTCCCTATAGGCACCCCAAAGCCTATAGGGATGAGATTGAGAGAGCCATACATGAGCTCTTGGCATTGGGACACATTAGGCCCAACACTAGTCCCTTTGCTTCTTCAGTGGTTCTGGTGAAGAAGAAGGACGACACACTGTGGATGTGCATAGATTACAGGGCGTTGAACAAGAAGACCATGAAGAACCGCTACCCCATCCCCAAGATCGATGAGCTGATGGATGAGTTGAGGGGAGCGAAATTATTCTCCAAGATTGATCTGAGGTTGGGGTACCATCAGATTAAGGTGAGGGACCAGGATGTCCTTAAGACTACGTTTCGCTGCCACTGCGACCATTTCGAGTTTTTTGTGATGCCCTTTGGGCTGACCAATGCTCTGACCACATTTCAGTCTTGCATGAACCACATCTTCTGTGGTCAGCTAAGAAAGTTTGTGCTAGTATTTTTCGATGACATTCTCATCTACAGCCGCACATGGGAAGAACATTTGCAACACATTGAGGTTGTACTGCTTATCTTGGAGGAGCAACATTTCTATGCCAAGATGCCCAAGTGCGAGTTTAGGCTTACAGAGATGGTCTATTTGGGGCATATTATCAGAGTGGATGGAGTGAGAGTCCATGAGGAGAAGATTTCGGCCATCCAGGATTGGCCAGAACTGAAGAACGTGACGAAACTTCGGGGTTTTGTAGGCATCTGCACCTACTAATGGAAATTTGTCAAAGGATTTTCACAACTTGTGGCACCCGTCACAGATCTCCCCAAGAAGGGGGTTTTCGGTTGGAAAAATGTTGTGCGAGGGCCTTTGATAGGTTCAAGGAGGTGATGAGCAGTTGCCCGGTGTTGGCATTGGCCGATTTCATGCATCCCTTTGTGCAAGAGTATGATGCTTTAGGAGAAGGGGTAGGCACAATATTGATGCAGGGGGGTCATCCTATAGCTTTCGAGAGCCGGAATCTGCTGCCACATGAGAAACTGTACCCCATATATGACAGAGATGTTGGCCATCATGCCTGCGTTGGCCAAGTTCAGGTAGTACCTTTTGGGGAACAGGTTTCGGGTGAAGACTGACCACAACAGTCTTCGATTCTTCCTTGAGCAGAAGAAGTTTCAAGAGAGATAGCAAAAATGGGTCAACAATATCCAAGCCTATGATTTTAACATTGAGTATGTCAAGGGGAAGAACAATGTGGTGGCAGATGTATTATCACGAAGACCGAAAACGCTGTCCTTGATGAGCATTGAGGAAAAGTGGAGAGCTCAGCTTTTGGTAGAGTACTCCAAGGACCGTTTGGCATATGAGGTACTAGACAGACATGTGATAGATGACCGGTACTGGGTGATGGATGAGGTCATCTATTATCGTGATCAGATCTTCTTGATAGGAAACTCCCAACCCAGGGAGAAGATCTTGCATGCAACCCATGACTCACTGCTTTCAGGCCATCAGGGGTTCACGAAAACATACAGGCAATCAGGGAGAGGTTCTCATGGAAGGGCCTCAAGGAGGACGTACTCCGGCATGTACGAGAGCGTAGTTTGTCAGCGGAACAAAGGAGAGATGAACCACCCAGCAAGTTTGCTAGAGCTGCTTCCCCTTTCAGAGGGGAAATGGGAAAGTATCTCCATGGAGTTCATCACCGGATTGCCCATGGTGCAGGGCAAGGTTTGCATCTTCGTAGTGGTTTATCGACTGACGAAGTATGCTCATTTCTTTGCCATCTCAGCCCGGTACACTGCTTCACAGGTGGCTGAGTTATTTTTCGAGACGTTTTCAGACTCCATGGTCTTCCAAAGACCATAGTTAGTGACAGGGACAACAGGTTCGTAGGAGGCTTTTGGCAGGATTTATTACTTTTAGTGGGTTTAGAGTTAACACCTAACACCAGTTGCCACCCACAGATGGATGGACAGACCGAGATAGTGAAAAAGTGGCTCGAAGGCTACTTGGGAAACTATGTCATGGGGAAGCAGAAGGCTTGGAAGCGCTAGCTTCATTTGGGGGAGTACTGTTACAACACGACATTCCACATGTCGATCGGTATGTATCCATTTTATGCTTTATATGGTTATAATGCTTTAACTTTTGTTGATATGATGTTTGGAGCTAGCAAGGTCCCCAGGGCCAAGGACTGGATCCAAGAGAGCCAAGACATACTCTGGGTGCTCAAGGATAACATAGCTACAACACAGAACCAACAGAAACTATATGCAGATAGAGGCCGTGTGGAGAGGTAGTTTGAGGTGGATGATCTGGTTTACCTCCGTCTTCAGCCGTAAAAGCGGTGCATGCTGAAGAAGAAAGGAACTGAGAAGCTCAGGCCCCACTTCTATGGGCCATACAAGGTGATCAGGCGTGTTGGGGAGGTAGTTTATGAGTTGGAGCTGCCAGTCAGGAGCAGGATCCACGACATTTTTCATGTCTCATGCCTGAAGAAGGATTTGGTACAGTAGGTGGCAACCACTATGGAGCTTCCACCTATTAATGATGAGGGGCAGTTGGTGCTACAACCGGAGGCCATCTTGGACACCCGGGAGAGGCATTTGAGGAGCAGGACCTTGAAGGAATATCTGATTCGATAGAGAAACCTTCCGGATGAAGATGCCACTTGGGAGGGGGAGAAAATCTTGCAGCATCCATATTTACATTTGCTTGAGGACAAACAATGTTTTGGCGTGGAGGACTGTAATATTCCAAATTAGCAGTCAGCTAATTGGAATATTAATTTTTTCAATTTTGCCTTTTTCTAATGTTAGCAGAAAAATAAAGTGGGTAAAGGTGATCCACAAATAAATCTGATGATTAAATCACTTTCCTAAAGTCACCAAGGCAAACATTAGAGCTGGAGTGGGGCCTGTGGGGCCAGCAACACACAGTAGACATCTGTTTAGTGGCAGCGCAGGAGAGGCAACAACATAGGCAGCGCGGGCGTGGCGTGGGGACAACAAGGGGACAACAACTGTGTAGTGGCAGCACAATGGTTGGCAGGCAGAGGTGGCAGTGCAGTCTAGTGGGGCCCAAGGGAACGTTGGGGGCTCAGCTAGGTAAAATAGGATGAGAGCAACTCATTCCTCATTCATTCAGTCATCAGCTAATTTTTTGTTTGGTAAACCAGAAGCACGCTTGAGCTGTTTAGCCGAGTCTGCAAGGGTTGTTTAGCACAAAGATTTGTAAGCAAAGATATCAACCTCATCCTCAGGGGACTTCGAGTGCCTGCTCGAGAGAGGAGTTTCAGTCAGTTTTGGAGATAGGAATCATAGGTTCACTTCAGGATTACGCAGTCCCTTCCAGGACAACACAGTCAGCCAGGGAGTTACCCTGTCCAACAGTGGAGTAGCTTTGGGGAAGGGAGAAGACAGATATATTTCAGCCATGAGTTTTGTGAGGGGATCAGCCCTTCCTTAGCAGAGTTCTTGAGCAGTTTCCAGCCATTTAGTCAGGAGCTCAGCGTGCCCAACAGAATTGCGTACCCATCTCAAGAGGGTGAATTTCTGGGGTCATCATTTAGGGAAACCCTTCGCGGGTTTTTATGGGTTTGTTGAGGGGAGTCTGGTGTCCAAATCCCGAAATTTTCTGAGAAGTAGAATAGCCCCAATACGTAGTCCATTTCCAGCCAACAACAACATTTCCAGACTGGGCAGTGTAGAGGAGGAGCCAGGCAGAGCAGCAAACAACAAGAAATTCTAAGTAGGGATTGAGGGATCATTTTAGCCTGCCTTGTGCATGCCAATGTGCCATCTTCCTAAGTACCATCTTGTACCTTATCATTTCAGAAATATTAATAAAATGGCTCAGCAGTTTTGGCTCAATTCATGGTGTTTTGATGTGCATTTTTGTTTGTTGTAGATTTAGTCTTTGTATGTTTTGTGCGTTTTTGTTTGTTCTCAATTTGGGATATTACAAGTGCACAGTGGTGCAACGCAGTGTAGAGCGGCAACAACGTAGAGCATCAAAGGGACGACGCAGTAGCTATCACTAGTCAGATTCTTCAACACCGAGGTGCATCCACTGAACACTTGTTCAGTTTTGGGTCTGTTTCAGTTGTTTCTCTCAACAAATGGGTTGTAGTGTTAGTAGTGGCAGTGTTAGCAGCATAGCAGATGCAGCACTTGAGAGGGAGTTGTAGTATAGATGTAGCAATGATAGTGGCAGTATCATGGGCATCAATACAGTGGCAGCAGCAACGCAGAGACTGATGGACTTCAGCAATGCGGAGGATGCTTCAGGGTTAGAGCAGTATGTAGCAGGCATTTTTGCTAGAGCACTTTCCTCGCTAAGAGGGAGTGTTCATTTTTGTAGCATCAGAAAGTGCTCTAAGTCTCAAATTTGGTGTGGAAGCTTAGACACTTGTATTCCAAAGAACCCAAAAAGCGTTTGTGGAAATTCCACTCAGATTTTTTTTTTTTTTTTTTTTTTCGAAAAATTAATTATTTTAATGGGGACCCTAAGTATAAACTTACGGAAATTAAATAATTAAAGGGTATTAAATAAAACACAGTGTGAATCTTCTAGAGACATGGATCAAGTCATGTTATGATCTTAACCGTTGATTAGATATCTAATCTGGGGCATTGATATGTCAACGAGAAGACTATAAAGGAAGGGTTGAGGGTCATTTGGAAAATACACCGAGACACTGAATTGATCTAAGATCAAAATTTCTGGGGCGTGGTTTGCTCAGAAATTCACAGTAGAGATCTAAGTAGTGAGGGGTAGAGATAGCATCCAGAGAGGAAGAGAATTTCTGAAGAAATAACATCCAGAATGGAGCATCAGTCAGAGAGATGCAGAAGAGATCTAGCTAAAGCCAACGCTGAAGGAAGAGGGTTGACGCAGTGATTGCGTAGGCTCACGAAGAGGCAGAGGAAGGGTTTTCGGAATTTTGCTGGTGGATTAGTTTTGGAGGTCAGGATCCGGAAAGTGGCACCGGGAGGCTATTCCTCAGGTTCTAAGGAGGCAAAACGACTTGGCTAAGGCTGAAAGCTGAGCTTGGAAGGGGGTGATGCAGAGGATGCAATTTGCAGTGTTGCGACTGCACAGAGCCTCCCCAGGGCAAGTTTTTCTTCATCCGGATTAGCTGGAAAGTCAGTGATTGATTGAGGTAAATCCTCACAAATTCTTTTTCCAATATTTCTCTCTGTAACTAAATCTCCCTAGGGGTATTCAGATATGTATTCAGACATTGCTACTACTTAATAATAAAACTCCCAAATATGTTGCACCGGTTTTCCAACATTGGGTTTTTCTGGGGACTTGGTCCAAAATAAAGTTGTGATATGTGTGAATGATTTTCCTGTTCAGTTTCCTTGTTTGAGAATCATAATTAGTTTTAGCGTAGGCCGATTTAGTGAATGCTTCAGTATTTCATGAATTTATTCAGAAATAATTGTGTAAAGTAAATTACATAATAGATGAAGTAATTCAGATGGTTGCAGTAGGATTCATTAGATTGATTGAGATCTAGTAATTTTCACAAAGATCCCCGTCTCAAAGTTCATCCTAGATTAAATCATCCCATAAACTGTTCCAATCTGGTAGATTCTCTCGTGAGACTATTCCTTTGATAAATGTCTTCCACTGGTCTAAGAAAACCTTCAAGGTAGTTCTCACTTAGGTTTCAGTACATCATCTCCAATGGCCCTAAGATCATCACGAGTTTGCTAAACCCTTGTAAGATATGAAGTTACATTCTCTCCATCAGTCATCTTGATGTCCCTTAGCTTCTCTCTCAACACCATCTTCTGGTTCTCATTCTTGTTCTAAAACAAAGATTTTAGAGCCTCCCACATATCCCATGCAATATTCTTCCCGCTGAGGTGAGGTATCAAGTGCTCCTTTATTCCATCAAGTATGATCAACTTGGCCTTTGTATCTAACTTGTTATACCTATCCAACTCAGCCATGTCAGTTGGCGAGGTGATATTCTTGTTAGTAAACTCCCATAGATCATTCACCAACAACACTAGCTTGATTATTTCCTTCCACAGATTGTAGTTGGATAACCCATCCAACTAGTTCTCATACGTCAAGATAGAAACCATTTATGATGAGTTGTCCTTCCTTCAAAAACAACTCAACTTAGGTCCCTCTTAACGCTGATCTCGTCCACACTTTGATCTAGTTTCCCTTCAAAGTGTTGATTTGGGGTAGAATTGGATGTGTTCTAAGTCTCAAAATTTTCAATGAGGATTAAACACATGTATTCTAGATAACCCATAAATCATTTGGGGAAATTCCACCCAAATTGTATTTTATTAAAATAATCAATTATTTTTAAAGGGATCCTAAGTCTAAACTTAGGAAAATAAAATAATTAAAGTGAATTAATAGAATATGGGTGTGAATGTTCTAGAAAAGGCGGATCAAGTCAAAATTTAATCTTAGCCATTAATGAAAGATATAATCTGGGTCATTGAAGTTTCAACGAGAATACTATAAGAATCGCTTGCAGGGTCATTTGGAAAATATATTTGGCGGAGTAAGGATTAAGAGATCGATTTCTTAAGTGAGCAGTGCTCAGGGAGAAACTTCGATTGAGAGATATTTTGCAGAGAGGGGCAGTAATTCTGGTTGGAGGCATTCCTGATCCGGAGAGTGCATAGCAGAGGAGGCAGCGAGAGCCACAATAGCAGTGCAGATCCAGTGACGTAGAGCTTACGCAATCACTGTGCAGAGCCTGAAGGGAATTCATATTTTTGCTGAGGAGACAGTGTTGGGCCAGTGCCAGATCCCAGAGAGATTTTCTAGAGGCCGGAAGGTCTCAGTTTCCAGCCAGCAGAGAGACCAACGCAGAGACAGAGGGTAGCCGTTGCTGTGACGCAGATATTGTGCAGAGAAATGTCACATGGTTCGGGTTCAAGTTTGGTTTCGGCAATGATTAGGTTCGGTTGAGTTCAAATTTTTTGACGAGGTTCGCCATTAGGTTTCTCTCTCTCTCTCTCTCTCGCTCTTTATATATATATGGAAAATGAATTATAAGATAAAATAGTAAGAAATCAACATGAGTAAACATCAAAAATGCTATCACAGAAATGGAAACAATAAGGATAAAGTACAAGCTTGAGTTGTTACAAAGTGCTCTAACAAGACAACTAAATGTGTTGCTCTGACTTTTGTAAAATCTATTGTTATGTTGTTGATGCTGCTCACAAACACTGCACAAAACAAACAAACAAAAAATGTTGCATTTTTACTCCTACTGACTCTGCATGCTGTTGCCAACTGCCACTGTACTGCACCTCCCTCTGAATTCTGCAACCATGTTGTTGCACTGCGTGAGCACTACTCTGCACTGAGCTGCACCACTGTGCACTATGCTGCTACTGCTCATCTGTTGCCGCTGCTGCTCAACTACTGTTGTTGTTGCGTTGCTGCTAATTGCAACAGAAAAACATCCGAAATTGGACAAGTAAAACTGCATTTGAATAATAAGACTGACTGCTGCTAACTTCTGCACTAACTCTCTAAAAATGTTGCGCTACTGCTGCTCAACTGTTGTGTCTGCTGCTCCCTCTCTGCGCTGATCAGGCTCTAGCACTGCTAGCCACTGCAATGCCTCTTCATCTTCTGCTGCAACTGTCCATCCTGCTACTGTCTTAAGGCTGCTGTAGCTCACATGTGATCCAAGAGTTCAGAAATACTCAAGGATCCTGCCACCTGTAGATTTGGATCTACAACTCCAAGTCAGCCCACTTCTCTCCCTTTGGAATATGAGCTAACATAGCACAATCAGCTTCTGCCTCAATCTTGGCAGCTCTAGCTTGAGGATCTTGCTTCTCCAACTTATCCTTTTTCTTAAGAGGACATTTTGTGGCGTAATGTCCCATTTTCCCACACCTAAAGCACCTGATCTGAGATGGATCTTTCTTATTCTGCGTTTGTTGTCCCTTTGATGCAAGGGTTGTGTTTTCTTCCTCCTCCTTGACTTTCGAACCACTGCTGCCATCTTCAATATGGATTTTGAGGAGATCTCTCCTCAGATCTTCTTGCTGCAAGTCTGCCCACATCGCTTCCCATCCTGGAAGTTTTCTCTACCCAGAATGCTCTGGACAAAGACCTGATAATATTCTGAAACAGAATTTAGAGTGAGTCTTACTAGCTCTGAGTCTTTAGGTGTTGATCCCATTGATGACAGCTGGTCTCGGTTATCCTGAATTCTAGATAGGAAGGAGTCAAAAAGCTCTCCCTACTTCATCCCGTTATTACGCATCTTCTCCTCCAGATACATCTTCCGTTGCTCGGAAGATCCTTGGTATAGCTTTTCCAACCCTACCCACATTTCTCTAGCAATGTTCTTTGCTGCTATGTGAGGTACGATGTGATCCTTCACACCATCTAGGATCAATCGTTTGGCTCTCGCCATGTTCTTCTTGAATGCTCTGAGATGTGCTGCATCCAGTGGCTCTGCAACTGCTCTATCAATGAGGGCCTTTAGATCATGCTCATCAAGGAGAAACTGAATCCTTGACTTCCAAATAACATAGTTGGAGGCACCCTCCAATCTATCTTGGTCATGCAATCTGTCGCTGGCCATCTCCTCAACTGTCGATATCTTCCTCTAACCCTCTGTTCAACTAGACTTATGCACTCCTTGAGGAGTAAGTCACTAATTTTGCTGCTGCATGGGAAAAACTGAGCTTCTTTGAGTAAGAAACTCTCTGAGGTTAAAAAATCCCCAACTGTGTTTTTCAGAAATTTTCTGACGCTTATGCACCAGCACTCACTGCTGTGCAGCTACTGCATCCTTCAGCTATGTTGGTCTGCTACGCTGCCTCTGCTGCAATTGAAAAAGCTTACCCCTCTGTCAACTCTCTAGGAGGGAGCCCTTTTCTGCATTGGATTTCCCTCCTGGCTTGGACTACGTAATTTCTAGGGGAGCCTACTGCTGCTTATGCAGACCCCAGTGTCTTCAACACTGATCTGTTGGTTCACTCTTGTTTCTCCTGCACTTCATCTTGAATAAGCTCTAATACCATGTGAAAAATCCTAAATCTAAATTCCTACTGCAACAAATCTGAATTACTTCTCCTATTATTTTTCATAATTATTTGATTACAGTGAAATATCAAAGCAATTATTGAAGCAATCTACACAAATGATGCTGCAAAATAAATCTAAGTGTTGAAACAAACTAAACAAAATACAATAAAAATACAACCACATTTGACACAGTTATTTTTGGACTACGTCGCCAGAAAAACCCAAATCGGGAAAACTAGTGTAGCAGATCTGAGTGTTTTGTATTATTAAGCAGCAGAATTTTGAGTACAACTAGGGTGCCAATATCTGGCTCACCCTTCAGAGAAAATCTAGGCAACAGAAGAAATGTGAGGTATACCTCACTCTACAAATCCCCGACTGATTTGAACAGTGTTGGTGAAGCTCCTCTCTGCCTCTGCGTGATGCCTATGCTGCAACTGCGTAAGCCTGCGTGGGCAAGCTGAAGAACTGCGTCACCTCTCCTCTGCAACTAATCAAGGCTGATCTGAAATTGAGTTTTGGCCCTCCTAGCTCAGAAACCCCAGATTCCATCTATCTCTGGACTAAATCTAGAAGGCACTGTGTCACTTCTGCGTGTTTCCCCACAGGAACTATGTCACCCCTCCAAGTGACTGCGCTGCTTTTCTCTGCGTCATTGCTGCCTCTCTCTAAAATGTACTTTTGGTCCTCCTGACCAGTTACTGCATCTTCCCCTCTCTGAAACTGATCACTGAATCAAATCACTTAGCAAACCCTGCCCTAGTGATTTGATCTTGATCAAAAAGCTGTGTCTCTCTCACAAGCTAAAAAATTCCAAATGCTCAATGTGCTCAATGTGATTTCCATAAGCCCCTGACCCTCCTTATAATCCTTCGTTGACCCTTCAACGGCCAAGATTAAAACATAATCAAGGGCTAAGATTAACTTGAAAGTGATCCATGACTTTATCTAGAAGATTCACACTTTGTTTAATTAATACCCTTTAATTAATCAGTTTCCCTACGTTTAGACTTAGGAAAACATTAAAAAGACGATTAATTATTTTAATTAAACCATCTCTAAGTGGAATTTTCCAATATCCTTTCTAGGTATTATGGAATACATGTGTCTTAGCCTATATACAAAGTTACAAGGCTAGAGCACATCCGATGATACCATAAATCAATAATAATAATATAAACCCTCAGTTGCTGCATCGATTTTCCCGCATTGGGTTTTTCCGGGGACATTGGTCCAAAAATAACTGTGTCAGATGTGTGTGTGATCTATTCTTGTTCAGTTTTGTTTCTGCAATTGTATTTTTTCCATAGTTTATTTGTGAAGGTTGCAGTTTGATGTATTCAGTGTTTTCCGTAGGAAACTGCAAATAAATTGTTAGGTTAAAATTACAATTAGGTGAATATCTTCCAGTTGCTGCAATAGGATTCCATATTTACAAATTTTTCACATGGTATTAGAGCTTGTTTAAGCAGGAGGAGCAAGGAACAGAGGCAATAGATCGACAGTAGTTGGGTGAGATGGCCACCAGTGGATTGCGTGACCAGGACCGGTTGGAGGGTGCCTCCAACTACTTAATTTGGAAAGCAAGGATTTCCTTCCTTCTAGATGAACATGACCTCAAGTGTTGATTTTTGTAGCATCAGAAAGTGCTCTAAGTCTCAAATTTGGTGTAGAGGCTTAGACACTAGTATTCCAAAGAAAACATAAAGCGTTTGTGGAAATTCCACTCGGATTTTGTTTTATTTGAGAGATTAATTATTTTAATGGGGACCCTAAGTCTAAACATAGGGAAATTAAATAATTAAAGGGTATTAAATAAAACAGATTGTGAATATTCTAGAGGACATGGATCAAGACATATTATAATCTTAGCTGTTAATTAGACATCTAATCTCGGTCGTTCATATGTCAACGAGAAGACTATAAAGGAAGGCTTGAGGGTCATTTGGAAAACACACTGATACACTAAATTGATCTAAGTTTGAAATTTCTGGGGCGGGTTTGTTGAGAAATTCGAGCTAGAGTTCTGAGTAGTGAGGGATAGAGATAGCATTCAGAGAGGAAGATATTTTATCATTTGGTGGAGCATCAGTCAGAGAGAGGCAAAATAGATATAACCAAAGCCAGCGTTGAAGGAAGAGGGTTGACACAGTGACTACGTAGGCTGACGCAGAGGCAACTCATAGGCAGAGGCAGAGGCAGAGGAAGGGTTTTTGGAATTTTGCTGGTGGATCAGTTTCAGAGGTTGGGATCTGGAAAGTGGCACCGGGAGGTTGTTCCTCAGGTTCCACAAAGGCAAAATGACTTGGTTGAGGGCCAACGCTGAGCCTGGATCTGTGCAGAGCTTCTCTGGGGCAGTGTTTTCTTGATCCAGATCAGCCAGAAATTCAGTGATTGAGGTAAATCCTCACAAATTCTTCTGTTAGTTTTTCTCTCTATAACTGAATCACCCTAGGGGTATTCAGAGATGTATTCAAACATTGCTACTGCATAATAATAAGACCCTCAGATCTGCTGCACTGGTTTTCCCGCATTAGGTTTTTCCAGGGACTTAATCCAAAATAAAGGTGTCATATGTGTGAATGATTTCCTTGTTCAGTTTCCTTGTTTCAGAATCATAATTATTGTAGTGTAGGTTGCTTCAATGATTGCTTCAGTATTTCATGAAAGTATTCAGAAATAATTGTGTAAAGTAAATTTACATAATAGATGAAGTAATTTGGATGGTTGCAGTAGGATTCCTTAGATTGATTGAGATGTAGGAATTTTCACATGGTGTGGAACAGGAAGAACGGATCTGAATTCTGAAGTGAAAGACGTTTTTGCTGCTGTGTAGCAGAACGATCCATTGAAGGATTGCAAAGTGCTAGCCAGGAGGGCTAATATTTTTGTGGAAATCGCTCTCTGAGTGACTTTACAGAGAGAAAGGGCTTCTAGATTCGAGATCTTGCTGTGGTAGAGGGAACAACGCAGAGCGTCCACGCAAAAGACAAAGGGACGCAGTTTTCTTAAGACTTTGCTGGGCAGAAAGCGTTAGGAGGAATCGAGAGCACATATTTGGGGAATTCTTTCTCATTGATTTCCTAGCCGATGAAGTCAAAATTTCTCAGTTGCTGAGCAGTAGAGGAGTAGCATAACTTAAAACTCCATCAGGGAGTGCATAAGCCTGTCAGGTGCTGTGCAGTAGTGAGAAAGAGGGATCATATTCGACAGTTTTTCGGCTGACATGGAATCTCACAGACTTTGCGATCAGGATCGTTTAGAGGGCTCCTCCAACTATATGATCTGGAAGGAACATGCACAGTTCCTTCTGGATGATCATTGTCTGAAGTCGTTCGTGGAGAACGTAGTCGTTGTTCCTACGGATATGGATCAGCTCAGGAAGTACAAGGCAAATATGACCAAGGCGAAGAGGTTTCTCCTTGATGGTGTCAAGGATCACATCATCTCACATGTGGCTGGCAAGGTTAATGCCAAAGAGATGTGGGTAGCTTTGCATGTCCTATTTGAGGGATCTTTGAGTAGCAAAAGTTGTACTTGGAGTTGAAGCTCCGTATGATCCAAATGTGGAAAGGGGAGGGAGTGGCTTCATACCTCATGTAGTTTCAGGATGTTTGAGATCAGCTGTCGGCAGTAGGTGCTACACCTACAACTACAACTATGGTATGGATGGACCTTAATAGTGTCATAGAGGAGTGGCAAGTGTTTGTCCATAGCATACTTGTTGAGATTTTGGGGTAGCATCAGGTGTGCTCTAGCTTTGAAATTTTGTGGAGGGGCTAAGATACACGAGATCTCCAAGACCCATAAAGTGTTTGGAGAAGTTTCATTCGGTGTAATAGTTATTCAAATAATTAAATTTTTTAATGGGGACCCTAAGTCTAACTTTTAGGGAAATTAAAAAATTAAAGTGAATTAAATTACACGTGATGAAATGTTCTAAGTGACGTGGATCAATATTTCTTTTAATCTCAGCTGTTGATAAGAGATTAGATCACGACCGTCGGTTTACCAACGAGAAAAGTATAAATGAAGGGCTTGGGGTCAGTTGGAGAACACAGACACACATTGTAGAGCACTGAAGCTAAGTTGAATTTCTGGGGCGGGGTTTGCTAAGAAATTCGAAGTGAGTTTGTAGCATAGTGAGGGGTAGAGATTGGCAAGGGATGATTTGATCCAAGGACGAGAATATAGTAGCAAAGAGGCAGCATCGTGCCAGGGAAGCGCAGAGGTCAGCAGGAGGGACGCGACCTAGCCAAGCTGACGCAGAGGTGCCAGAGAGCCATCTGGGTGACGCAGAGGCAGTGCAAAGCCTTCCAAGTGACGCAGGGGCAACTTGTGTTGTGTAAAGGTTGCGCTAGGCCAAGGGGCTAACATAGAGGCTGAAGAAGACTGCGCTGAGGGTTTCCAGTGGGCCAGAAAGGGCTCGTTATATATAAATCCTTATTGAGGGTGTAATTCAGCCATATTTTCTGACTCTGAGTGAAGGGTACAACTGCTGTGTATTTTCTATATAGGGAAGACAGTTTCTGGTGCCCATAATGTTGTATTAAGGTTCTGCATAATAATAAAACCCTCTAGAGTTGTTGCACCGGTTTTCCCACATTGGGTTTTTCCGGGGACATTTGTCCAAAAAATCTGTGTAATTTTCACATGTGCATGTTGTTTAGTAAATGATTTGTAGATGTGTAGGCTATAGTTTGTATTTGCTTTTATGTTTTCTTGAATATTTCAGTAAAATAACTTAATAAATTAATTAAACAAGTAGGCGAAGTAGATTAAGGCATTGCAGTAGGTTTTTTGTTTTGAAACTTTCACATGGTATCAGAGGATTGCAGATCAAGCTGATCCACCAACAAAGCGGCTGAAGATATTCACTGTAGGAAGTGAAATTGAAGCAGCAGAAATCTAGAAGAAGACAGTGCAACACTAGGAGTGATGCAGACCTTGGAAGCGTGATGGAGAGTTGGTTTGCTCATGCATAGGTTGACGTAGCTCCAGAGAGGCGACGTAGAGCCAGTCTGCTCACGTAGAGGCTGACGTAGCACCAGAAGAGGGACATTGAGCCAGTCTTCTCACGCAGAGGTTGACACAGCACCAGGAGGGTGATACAGTCCAAGTCGGGAAGTTGCTCTGAAGTTTTCCGAGATCGGAAGTGTTGTTTTGGATCTTCAGAAGTTGCTGTGGTGGCATAGGTTCTGCTGGTGCAGAACAGTGCGTAGCAAAGGTGATAAAAGCGGGAGGAGAACATGTGCTCGATAGATTCTCTAGCCAAAGAATCTGAGTTTGATCAAGAGGAGTTATCAAAGAGGACTGATTTGTTAGAATTGGTGAAGGATTTCTGGGAGGGAAATTACTTGTCAGAGGGAGCACATTCTCTAGAGGGGTTTTTTTGCCAAGAAGCCTAGATCCAATCTTTAGCTGAGCGTAGCAGCAACAGAAGGGAGAAGAGTTTGTGGTTCGACAGATTGAGTAGAGATGGTTTCTCATGGATTGAGAGATCAGGATAGGCTGGACTGTGTGTCCAACTTTTTTATCTGGAGGGCCAGAATCCTGACAGTCCTAGATGAGTATGACATCAAGGACCATGCAAAAAATGTCCTAACTGTGCCTACCGATACACATCCCCTGAAGAAATTCAACGAGAATCAAGCGTGACAAAGCGCTTAATCATGGATGGAGTAAAGGATCACGTGGTCCCACATATTTCCGAGAAGAACACGACAAATGAGATGTGGGAAACATTGAACACGATGTATCAAGGAAGCTTCGTCTAGAGCAAGATGCTTCTGGAGAATCAAATGTAGTTGTTCGAGATGTAAAAGGGAGAGGAAATCAATCCTTTCCTCTTTAGAGTTTAGACTATCCGAGACCTGCAGATTGCTATGGGGTCAACTTCGGATGAAGGGCTCATGGTGAGGACTGCCCTGAATACAGTCACCAATGAATGGGAAATGTTTGTCCAAAGCATTTGGGCAGAGCAACATTACCATCGTAGGTGGACGTGTGGGCAATCCTTCGTCAGGAGGAAATCGGGAGAATAACCAAGAAGCAAAGAAGTAGCGGTAGAGTCAAAGTAAAGAAAGAGGAGGAGGAGGATGCAACCCTTGCATCTAAGGGACAGAGGCAGCAAGGGAAGAAGAATAAGGACCTATCAAAGGTCCAGTGCTTTAAATGTGGCGAACTTGGACACTTTGCCAGCTATTGTCCTAAGAGGAAGGACAAGGAATCCTCTGATTCCAAGGCAGCAGCAGCGAAAGGGGACGATGGAAGTGATGATGACGTAGCCATGAGTGCTGGCATGAACCAAGGAAGTGGGGCGATATTGATCTATAGAGTAGCTACAGATGTTGGCAGGATCCTTTAGGTGTCCAAACTCTTGGATCACATATGAGCTACGGGAGCCTTAAGACAATAGCAGGATGACTGGAGCAATGGGTGCAGAAGATCACAATGAAGCAGAGGCAGAGCTAGGATGCTGAAGTCTGAAGCAACGCAAAGGAGAGGCAGCAGCATTGTGGAAGCAACAACGCAAAGGCCGATCGGATTTTAGAGCGCAGAGGCAGTGCTTACGCAGTGCAGTGTAGCAAACAACACAGTGCTTCAGAGAGACAATGCAGAGCAGTAACAGAGGGTGCTTTAGTGATGAGATGCATCCTAACTGACTTGTCTATCAATGATTGGGTGATGGTCCTTCAGTTTCTTACTTTTCAGGAACTGAGTTGCAGTGTAGTAGTTAGCAGTGATAGTGCTATGGGCAACATGATGCAACAATTTGAGAGGGAGATGCAGTACAGATGTGGCAGTGTCAGTGGGAGTGACATGAGTAGTAGTATAGTGGCAACAACGCAGTGGATGGAGGGTAGCCGGCCAAGCATTAGTAGCGCAGAGACCGATGCCAGGATCAGGTGGTGCTTCAGTGTGGAAGTATTGCTAGAGCACACTCCTCGCTAAGAGGGAGTGTTGAGATTTTGGGGTAGCATCAAGTGTGCTCTAGCACCGAAACTTTATCGAGGGGCTAAGACGCACGAGATCTCCAATACCCAGAAAGCGTTTGGAGAAATTTCATCTAGTGTAATAGTTATTCAAATAATTAAATTTTTTAATGGGGACCCTAAGTCTAACTTAGGGAAATTGAAAAATTAAAGTGAATTAAATTACACATGTGATGAAATTTTCTAAGTGACGTGGATCAAGTTTTCTTTTAATCTCAGCCATTGATAAGACATTAGATCACGACTGTTGGTTTCCTAGTGAGAAAAGTATAAAGGAAGGGCTTGGGGTCAGTTGGAGAACACACACACACATTGCAGAGCACTGAAGCTAAGTCGAATTTCTGGGGCGGGGTTTGCTGAGGAATTCGAAGTGAGTTTGCAGTGTAGTGAGGGGCAGAGATCGGCAAGGGATGATCTGATCTGAGGCTGAGAATACAGTAGCAAAGAGGCAACATCATACCAGGGTAGCGCAGAGGTCAGTAGGAGGGACGCATCCCAGCCAAGTTGACGCAGAGGCCACGCAGAGGGTGATGCAGAGGGAGCGTAGAGCCTTCCATAGTGACGCAGGGGCAACTTGCGCTGGGCCAGAGGGATGACGCAAAGGCTAAAGAAGACTGCACTGAGGTTTTCCATTGGGCGAGAAAGGGCTCGTTATCTGTAAATCCCGATTGAAGGTGTGATTCATCCATATTTTTTGACTCCGAGTGAAAGGTACAACTGCCGTGTATTTTCTCTGTAGGGAAGACCGTTTTTGGTGCCCATATTGTTGTATTCAGATTCTGCATAATAATAAAATCCTCTAGAGTTGTTGCATCGGTTTCCCACATTGGGTTTTTCCGGGGACATTTGTCCGAAAAATCTGTGTGATTTTGTCACATGTGCGTTCCATTCGGTAAATTATTCGTAGATGTGTAGGCTACAGTTTGTATTTGCTTTAATGTTTTCCTGAATACTTAAGTAAAATAACTTGTTAAATTAATTAAACAAGTAGGGAAGACACTGCAATAGGGTTTCTGTTTTGAAACTTTCACAATACTGGGCTGAGCAGTGTTAACTAGCTTGGAGTAGTTGTGGTAAGATTTCCAGGAGGAAGAGATGAGGAGTGACCTCATCATGTGCAAACTTGATGGCAGCAGTGGAAGCAGATCGAAATCCATGGAGGAAGAGGAGAATGTAGCCCTTGCATCGAAGGGACAACAGGCGCAACGAAAACCGAAGCGTGATGCTTCAAAGGTCAAGTGCTTCAGATGTGGCAATATGGTCCACTATGCATCTCAATGTCCTTTGAAGAAGAAGGACAAAGATGAGAAGCATGATCCGAAGATTGAAGCTACAAAAATTGAGGAGGATGAGTTCGCCATGAGTGCCCATGCTTCTCGAGGAGAGAAGTGGGGTGATATTGAACTGTAGTTCACTCCGAACTTTAGTTGGGAAGGATCTTATAGGAGCCCACCTCATGGATCATTAACTTGCTATAGGATCCCATATTTTCAGTGGCGGGATGGAGGAGTTTCAATGAGAGCTGAGGAGTGATGGAGACAACAGTGCAGTGGGTAGCAACGCCTAATTATGGAGCAACATGGAGTAGAGGCAGCAGCAACAGTGCAGTGCACAGTGGTGCAGCGCAATGGAAAGCAGCAACAGCTCAGAGAATCAGAGGGACATCGCAGTAGCTATTAGCGGTCAGCTTCTTCAGCATCGAGGTGCATCGACTGAACAGTTTCTCACTTTTGGGTGAGTTTCAACTGGTTCTCTCAACAGTTGAGTTGCGGTGCAGATGCAGTGTTAGTAGTGGCAGTGTTAGCAGCATAGCAGATGCAACACTTGAGAGGGAGTTGTAGTACAAATGCAACAGTGGCAACGGAAGTGTCATGGGCAGCAGTACAATGGCAACAATAATCCATTGTTGGCTGACTGCATGAACAACACAGAGGATGCTTCAGGGTCAAAGCAGTGTGTAGTAGGCATTATTGCCAGAGCACTTTCCTCGCTAAGAGGGAGTGTTGATTTTTGTAGCATCATAAAGTGCTCTAAGTCTCAAATTTGGTGTAGAGGCTTAGACACTAGTATTCCAAAGAAGCCAGAAAGCGTTTGTGGAAATTCCACTCGGATTTTGTTTTATTTGAAAAATTAATTATTTTAGTGGGGACACTAAGTCTAAACTTAGGGAAATTAAATAATTAAAGGGTATTAAATAAAACAGTGTGAATATTCTAGAGGACATGGATCAAGTCATGTTATAATATTAGCCGTTGATTAGACATCTAATCTGGGTCGTTGATATTTCAACAAGAAGACTATAAAGGAAGGCTTGAGGGTCATTTGGAAAACATACTGAGACACTGAATTGATCTAAGATCGAAATTTTTGGGGTGGGTTTGCTGAGAAATTCGAGCTAGAGATCTGAACAGTGAGGGGCAAAGATAGCATCCACAGACGAAGATATTTTCTCAGTCGGTGGAGCATCAGTTAGAGAGAGGCAAAAGAGATCTAACCAAATCCATTGCTGAAGGAAGAGGGCTGACGCAGTGACTGTGTAGGCTAATGCAGAAGCAGCGCAAAGATAGAGGAAGGGTTTTCAAAATTTTGTTGGTGGATCAGTTTCAGAGGTCAAGATCCAGAAAGTGGCACCGGGAGGCTGTTCCTCGGGGCCCACAGAGGCAAAAAAACTTGGTTGAGGTCCAACGCAGAGCCTGGAAGGGGGTGACGCAGTGGCTAGAAGTTCCAGTGCTAGATCTGCGCATAGGCTGTGCAAAGCTTCTCCGGGGCAGTGTTTTCTTCCTCTGGATCAACCGGAAATTTAGTGATTGAGTGAGGTAAATCCTCACAAATTCTTCTGCCAGTATCTGTATCTGTAACTGAATCACCTTAGGGGTATTCAGAGATGTATTCAGACATTGCTACTGCAGAATAATAAAACCCTGAGATCTGCTGCACCAGTTTTCCCGCATTGGGTTTTTCCGGGGACTTAGTCCAAAATAAAGGTGTCATATGTGTGAATGATTTCCTTGTTTAGTTTCCTTGTTTCAGAATCATAATTATTGTAGTGTATCCTGGTTCAGTGATTGCTTCAATATTTCATGAATGTATTCAAAAATAATTGTGTAAAGTAAATTTACATAATAGATGAAGTAATTCGAATGGTTGTAGTAGATTTCCTTAGATTGGTTGAGATCTAAGAATTTTCACATCAAGCACTTTATTGACAGTGCTTAGGATGAACTAGTGGATACAACACCATTAAGGGCCTTCAAGAAGAATATGGCTAAAGCCAAGCGGTTGATCCTCAACGGAGTGAAGGGTCATATTGTGTCACACATCTCTGGCAAAGGGACAACCAAGGGTATGTGGGATGCATTGGCCACGCTATATCAGGGGTCTTCTGCGCAGAGGAAGATGTTTTTGGAGGATAAAATGCGAACCCACTAGGATGCAGAAGGGACAGCAGATTGATCTGTTCCTGTCTAGACTTCAGGTCCACCGAGATCAACTGGCAGCTGTGGGATCAACTCCTCATGCCACAGAGATGGTCGGACTTGCCTTAAATTTCATGTTTGAAGACTATCAAGTCTTTTTCTAGAGCATCCTAGGCAGAGAGAAGTCACTGGACTAGGAAGCAATGTGGGAAGCTCTTCAGCAAGAAGAGATGAGGAGGGACTTACTCAAGTGTATACTTGAGAGAAACAGTAGCAGTGGTTCGAAGGTCAAGAAGAAGGAGGAGGAGAATGCAACCCTTGCATCAAAGGGGCAGCAAGAGAAGCGCAAGAGGAAGAAGGATCTTTCCGAGATAAAATGCTTCCAGTGTGGAGAGATGGGACATTACGCCACACAATGTCCTCTTAGGAAGAAGGACAAGGATGATAAGCGTGATCCTCAGACCGTAGCAGCGAATATAGAGGAAGAGGAATTCGTGATGATGGCCCATATACCTCCAGGAGGGAGGTGGGGTGATTTGGAGTTGTAGAACCAAAGATCTACAAGTTGTGCAGGATCCTTGAGGAGTCCACCTCTCGGATCATCACCTTGCTACGGGAGCCGAAATCAGAAGTAGCAGGATGGACAGGTGCCAGTTGGTGCAGAGGAGTGTAGAAGTGACAGTTCAGTAGTTAGCAGCACCTGAGTCTGAGCAGCGCAAAGCAGAGTTCGAAGCAATGCAGAAGCTAGTAGAAGCGCAACAGCTTTAGAGGGACAACGCAAAGGCTAGCAACAGTCAGATATTCATCACCGAGATGCATCATACTTGTCTAATTTTGAATGTTTTTCAGTTGTAGTAAGAAACTGTGATGCAGTGCAGTAGCAGTTGGCAGTGGAAGAGTCAGAAGCGGCACAGATGCTTAATTGAGATGGAGTTGCAGTACAGATGAAGTGTTGACAGTGGCAGTGTCAAGTAGAAGTACAGTTGCAAAGTTTGCGCAAAGTTGATGGGAAACAGTGTCAGACATCAGCAACACAGAGGGAGATGTTACAGAGTCAGAGCAGTACCCAGAGGGTGTATTTCTAGAGCGCATTCCTCGCTAAGAGGGAGTGTTGATTGGGGTAGCATCAGATGTGTTCTAATTCTCAAAATTTGCATAGGGGCTTAGACACATGTATTCCAGATAAACTAGAAATAATTTGGGGAAATTCCACTCAGATTGTATTTTATTAAAATAATTAATTATTTTTAAAGGGACCCTAAGTCTAAACTTAGGAAAATAAAACAATTAAAGTGAATTAATAGAATATGGGTGTGAATGTTCTAGAAAAGGAAGATCAAGTCAAAAGTTAATCTTAGCAATTGATTAGAGATCTAATCTAGGTTGTTGAAGTTTCAACGAGAAGACTATAAGAATGGCTTGAAGGGTCATTTAGAAAATACATTTGGCGGAGTAAGGATCGAGAGATCGATTTCTTTAGTGAGCAGTGCTCAAGGAGAAATTTCGATTGAGAGATATTTTGCAGACACAGGCAATAATTCCGGTCGGAGGCATTCCTGATCCGGAGAGTGCATAGTAGAGGAGGTAGTGAGAGCCACAGTAGCAGTGCAGAACTAGTGATGCAGAGCTTACGTAGTCACTGCGTAGATCCTGAAGGGAAGTCATATTTTTGCTGAGGAGACAGTGTTGGGCTAGTGCCAGATCCCGGAGAGATTTTTCGGAGGCCAGAAGTTCTAAGTTTCCAGCCAGCAGATAGATTAGTGCAGGGACATAGGGCAACCGTAGCTGTGACGCAGAGTGACACAGTCACTACGCAGATGCAGTGCATGGCAGTCCGTTTTGGGTGTTGATCAGTGTCGGGTTCCCGTGGAGGAGTGAGGTTTGTCTCACAAGATATTTCTTGTCAGTTCTCTGCATGATTTGACAGATCTGTTAATCATAGATTTGTACTCAGAAATAATTACTGCATAATAATATAAACCCTCAGCTGCTGCACCGGTTTTCCCGCATTGGGTTTTTCTGGGGACATTGGTCCAAAAATAATTGTGTCAGATGCGTGTGTGATCTATTCTTGTTAAATTTTGTTTTAGCACTTGATTTTTTACATAGTTTATTTGTGAAGGTTGTAGTATGATGTACTTAGTGTTTGCTGTAGGAAATTGAAAATAAATTGTTAAGTTAAAATTAACAATTAGGTGAATATCTTCCAGTTGCTATAGTAGGATTCCAGATTTACAAAATTTTCACACAAAGTAGCTCTGATATGATGTTGGAATTTCCACGCACCCTAGGTATGGTCTATGCCTTAGCTAGGAACACAAACACACTGATGATGCCCAACTATAAAGTACTCATTAGAGAAATTTTGAGGTCTAAAATGGGCCTCCTAAGGAATATTATAAAATAATAGTGGAAATAATAAAATAATATTAGATTACATCATCAAATTTTAGAGGTAAAAAAGAAAAAAACTACTTTTTCAACTTATCTTTGCACTATTTTACTCAAATTTAGAGTGAGAGCACTCATTGGATGCAGAACTTAATTCCTCATCCAAGGAGTACCCATGTTGCATACTTTTTATAGATCCTGCTTGTTGGACACCTAATCTGCTAAGGGTTAAGGTGTGGGAGTTGGACAGTCAAAGGGAGTCCAAGAGACCTTGGAATATGGAATCCAAGAGTCACACCGCTGTAATATAAATGTATATAATTGTGAATAATATGGGAATCTCATGCTTATCTTCATCTAATTGTGCATTCCATGTATGTGTTTGACATGGTATCAGAGCAGGCGATTGTTGGCCTTACTCCAATTTGAGCAACCGTTTTTGTGGTCTCTCTGTGCATGACAACTCTACTATCAGTTCTAAATTTAATGAATGTCCCATAAGTTAAATTTTAGTTGCATTCTCTTCCATTTCTATCCTACTCAATAACTCCTCTGTGTAGGTAGTATGCACCTACTGTGGATTCAGAGGATTTGTGGTATTAGCTCTGCCTCTTTGGGCCTTGCGTTACTCCATTGACAGCGTTGGTGTTTGAGAATAAAATTTTGGCAAAGAATGTGGACCTCTGCACCCTGCGAACTGCACAGTACACACTCCCAGTTACTCGAGCAAGCCTAGAATCCCGTTACCTCGCTCTAGTGATAACACTCCCTCAGCATCGCGATACCTCTCGCTTCAGTCATAATGCTCCCTCAGCATTGTGATACCTCCGATTTCTCCTCTTGCAAATTTAATATGCAAGCCTGGAATTTGATCACCGCTTCTGCTTCAAATGTGTATTAGGCAAAGGGAGTGGCTTGGGACGAAGAAAGATATTTGACAACACTCAAACCATATCCTCCTGAATCTCCCATCATTTCACAAGTTCTCTTAACAAAATTCCACCTTGCCTTCACATTAAATCTGGTAAAACTATGGCGATGACGTACTCTTAAAATGGCCTCTTGTATCTTTTATACAGTTCCTTTGTGTAATGATGTATCAAGAGCGAATGAGAGGACATGTCATAGATATTTGTGTAACACTTACTGCACTCGTTTGTTATATTATCGAATGGATGCCTATGCGCAGTGGAAGCACTCCCTCCTGGCTGCACCTCTCCATTGAGGGATTGGAATTCATCGTCCTTCCTTTCTGCAGTGTCATATCCTCCAGCAAGACCAAATGAAGAATTTGTACAGTCTTTGGCCTGTTGTCAGTTGATGAATTTCCTCTCATTGCTGCTCAGGGTAACATAGGTGCAAAAAAAAAATACCAGAATCTCTTCATCCTTGAAATCATCATCGTCGAAATCAACCTCATCATCATCAACATTAACGCTGACATCAAATGTCTCCACCAAAGCACCTCCATTGATAAACTCAAAGAACTTATCAAAATCGGGCCATATATCCTTGGCATTCACCCGCTGACCTCAGCTCACAGAGGATATTATAAAGTCTGAGATGATAGCACGTCCACACATTCTTCTTTCCTGTCAAACTCTAAAGCAAAACAAGCGTTGTGGCCTTCTTGTAGGACTTGAACCCACAGCCAAATAGCGTGCATTGAATGATTGGGGCCATATTTGTTTGTGACCACGTTAAATGGTGCATTTAAATTGTGCGTTGAAGACTACAATGGTATGCTGCATATTGAGAAGTTGTGTTTGACATGGTATTTGATTAAACATTGCGTTAATCTGAGAAGACTGAGGCCTGTTTTATATGCTGCGAATTATGCCTTGAATGCTTTTTGAAGGTCGTAACCTATGTTGTAGTGCAACGAATATGTGGTTAGTGCACTATTGAAGGGTTGTGAGAGGTTGAACTCAACTCTATAGACCAATTTTCATCACACTTGAGTTGTATCTCTGCGTGGGAATGCCTCTCTATCTCTGCTATCACATCTTTGTGTCATGAGTGATTAGTTCGTTGGACATTTTTGCATGATACTCCTCGACAGCGTCTCTGTATGTAGTGGCAAAAATCTCTCCCGTCGAACACATGGCAAAACAGTTAGCAGTCCAATTTGAAGGCTTCCAGTGTGTTTATACCATCAATTGTTGAATTTGGCCTTATATATTACAACCTAAGATATTAATTGTAAGATACAACAGGCTTGGCTTGGTGTTGATGCACTTAATACATTTGATTGTACCCAGAACTGTGGCAAGTTTTGGAGTGATCGATGGTACTATTGCTTATTTTGAGTGTATTTTTGCCATTGTGCAAAATTATCTCTGTGCATTTTGTCCAACAGGGTATCTTTGTTCATCATTGCAGACACTTTAGCAATCTAATTCAAGAGATTCATATGATCTGTTCAATGAAAATGACCAGAATTAATACAGTATTGGAGTTCTTCGATACTTTGATACTATTAACTGCGGATGACACAGTTAAAATCAGGAAAACCACTTTGGTTGATATTCAAATTCTTCTTCACGATGCACAGTAAAACATTGAATTTTTGTAGTTGGAGTCTCAGCTTTAGCAAGATGAGTTACAATAGAAAATACATCATTCTGAACATTTTTTGGTCAAAACAATCCCTTATTTGACTTTGAAACAGGATCCTATCAGCAAGCAACAAGTTAACAAGTCAGTAAAGTTGAGGTTGATTCAGATCAAGTGCCCATTTCAGAAGCAAATTTGAATATAGGTGTGGAAATTCAGTCTGCATTTCCCAAGCCTATCATCAGACCTTGGGAAGAGCTTGTCCATAACAAGCACATAAATGGCCTTGGATACGACAAGGATGTGTCCTTTCATATTCCAAATTACTCAAAGCCCATCTAGTTTAAAAGTGTTGTATTCCTTCATGACAGTTCACCTTCAGCTGTTCCAGATTCTACTCCTCTTCCACAACAACCACAACAGATTGTTATATGCCAACATTGTGATTGAGTTGGCCATGTGAAAGATCACTATTTTGATCTTCATCTATGCAAGAACTGTTGTTAAACCACTCATTCTTCAAACAAATGCTTCAGAAACAAGCCTCTTGCAATAACAAAGATTCATCATGGATGAATCCATTCTTGGCAATGGGCATCAACAACCAATTAGAAGATATTTCAGTCATATGTCAGAATTTATTCTAGAGTATTGAACAGTCTTGCAGTTGAGTTTTTGTCATCATCTCACCTTGAATCTGACAGGTGGGGAAGTGATGGTCATCTACAAGCTTCAAAGCCACATCAAGCAAGCCCGAGACACAACCTGCCATACCATATTTAAATTTGTAGCCAGACACACAGAAGTTCGAGTGAGCCTGAGCCACAACCTGCCATACCAGATTCAAAGTTGTAGCCAGAGACAAAGATGCCCATAAGCATGCCTTTGGTTGGTGGTCAAACTTAAACCATCTATGCGAGGTTGAGATTCTCCCTCTTCAAAGAATTGGGGACACTTCCTCTAGCAGAAGACTTCAACTTCTTGCCAGGTTTGGAAGAGTTCCAGGAATTGCATTAAGCATTTCAGAGTTGGTGGTCATCCTCAAACTACGACAGGATGAGACCTCCATTTTTAGGTGTAGGTTCTCCCTTTTTATGTAGATTGCATACCTCCCTTTTCCAGGTTGAAGGTCTCCCTCTTAAAAGCATTAGGAGCCCTTCCTCTAGCAAAAGACCTCAACTTCTTGCCAAATTTGGAAGAGTTCCGGGAACTGCACTAAGCGTTCCAGTGTTGGTGGTCAACCTCAAACCACCACCTTATGTCAACATTTTAGAGAACATATTCAGCGTAGTGCTGTCATGCATATTTTGCATGTTTTGTATTACAACTCTCTTCTTGACTCATACATACCCCTTCAGATTAAGGGGGGGACTGTTGGACACCTAATCTGCTAGGGGTTAAGGTGTGGGAGTTGGACAGTGAAAGGGAGTCCAAGAGACCTTGGAATATGGAATCCAAGAGTCACACCACTGTAATATAAATGTATATCATTGTGAATAATATGGGAATCTTATGCTTATCTTTCATCTAATTGTGCATTCCATGTATGTTTTTGACATTACCATACGAAAAATGAGAAATACATGAAAAAACGTGATTACAACCATGTTTTTCATGTAACAGGGTCCATTAAAAGTATACAACATGGGTACTACTTGGATGATGAATTAAATTCCACATCCAACAAGTGCTCCCGCTCGAAATTTAAGTAAAACTATAGGGAGATCAGTTGAAAATACGAATTGAAAAAGTAGTTTTTTATTTTTTATTTTTTTTGTTTAATATTTTTACTTTTCTACTCCAAAAATGGTGAATCATCCCCTATGGTCGACATCATCATGTTTAATTCTATTGGTTCTTATAATGTTGATTTTGGTTGTACATTTTTGTTTTGAGGCCTATTTTTACCTCAAAATTTCTCTAATGTTTCACAGTGGAATATAACAATAGTGAAATCAATAGCAATACACAAGAATTTATGGCCCAAACATATTATTTCTTAGTCCATTAACAAGAAAACCATAGGGATTCCATATTAGGGATCATGGCCCTTTACAAACCTTGTACAAATTCCAAATATAACACAAAATACCTAGGCTAAGGCTAAGTCCTTTTAGTTCTCATCTACCCTTGATTGTTGGCTATCTTTTACCACCAAACACATCATCTATCTATTGTAGCACATAGAGCACTCCTTTCCCAACTTATATTGCTCAACCAACTCTCCTTAGGCTCACAATCAACATTGTTACTCAATTGGAAGACTTAGAACAATCTCCACAACAAATTGCTTGCCTTGGCATGTTCCTTTAGCCCTTCATCCCCTTGTTGTATCTTTTTCAAGCCCTCTGCCTCCTTTTCCAACCTTTGCCAGCTCCGTTCTGCCCTTGACCTATTATTCTTGGCTTGCAGCCTCCACAACAGGCCTCGTATTCCTCTGTTCTTTCCTCGACCTAGGTTTCTAGGCTGCAACCTTCCTTAACAAGCCTCCCGTGGCCCTCTTTGACCTGCGGCCTCCTTCTTTCTATCCCCAGCCTGCCTGATTTCAACAACGACTTGCTCCTTTAGGCCTTTAGCCTTGTTGTATAGACCTTAATCGATTTTATACCTTGGCTGTAGTCTATCCTAAAGACCAGGAGGTAACTCCGCAAAACTGAAGATGCATTAGATGGAGATTGTGTGTGTACTTATACATGGAGGTGAGACTATTGGGATTCACTTCCTAATGTCTCTTGGCCTTCCTTATTTACCTAATTACAATAAAATACAATCTCACCCAATCTCTTAGGATTAGGTGTCAACATTCCCCCCTTTAATCTGAAGGGATGTTGGTGAGTCCAAGAATTGTTCTGAACTTTTCAAACTTTTCTCTTCCAAGCGCTGGTGAAGATGTCTGTGGTCTGCTCATTTGTGGAACAATGAAGTAGATGGATAGTTTTGGCCTCAACATGCTGTCGAATCAGATGGTATTTTGTATTGATGTGCTTTGTTCGATCATGGAACTTCGGGTTCTTGGCCAACTTTATTGCAGAATTGTTGTCGATCATGAGTGGTGTTGAATGCATTTGTTTCATCTGCAAATCTTCTAGGATTTTCCTGAGCCACACAATTTCCTTTGTTGCTTCAGCTGCTGCCACATATTCTGCCTCGGTTATGGAATCTGCCGGAACTGATTGTTTGCATGATCTCTATGAGACAGCTCCTGATCCAAGACTCATGGTATAACTTGAAGTAGACACCCCATTTTCTTTGTCCTCGTCAAATTCTGAATCAAAGTACCCGATCAAGCTGAAATCACCTACCTGTGTATATTTGAGTTCAAAGTCTTGAGCCCCCTTCAAGTACTTTAGTACTCTTTTTGCAACAGACCAATGTCCTTCACAAGGTTTTTGCATAAACCTAGAGAGGATTCCAACAACAAATGAGATGTCCGGTCTGGTGGTAGTCAGGTAGATAAGACTTCCTACAAGCTATCTATACTTCTTTGCATCCTCGAATTCCTTCCCTTCAATGGATGTGAGCTTCAAGTTTTGTTCCATTGGAGTGGTTAAGGGATTGCATTCATCCATGCCAAACTTGTTCAAAAGATCTCCAATGTACTTATTTTGAGAAAGAAATATAAATTTAGGATGTTGAGTTACTTCAATACCTAGATAGTAATGAACATAACCCAAATCAGTCATTTCAAAACCTTTCTTCAATTCTTTCTTTATGGATGCAATATAACTCTCATTGTTCCCTATCATCAAAATATCATCTACATACACCACAAGATATACAACTTTTTTTCCAACTTTCTTAACAAACAAAGTTGCATCATCAAGATCAAAATGTTTGAAGTCAAGTTTCAGAAGATGCTCAGTTAATTTTTCATACCAGGCTCGTGGTGCTTGCTTGAGGCCATACAAGGATTTTATAAGTTTGAATAATTTGTGTTCTTGGCCCTTCACAACAAATCCTTCTGGTTGGGACATAAAAACTTTTTCTTTGAGATCTCCATTCAAAAAGGCGGTTTTTACATCCATCTGATGGACTTTCCATCCCTTTTGAGCTGCTAGGGAAAAGAGTGTTCGGATGGTGGCCCATTTTTCTGTGGGGGTAAAAGTTTCTTCATAATCGACCCCTTCTTTCTGTGCAAAACCTTTTTCCACAAGCTTGGCTTTGTGCTTGTCAAGTGAGCCATCTGCTTTGTACATGTTCTTGTAGACCCACTTACAACCACTGGTTCCCAAAGGAGGATCAACCAGCTTTCAAGTTCCATTCTTTATCAAGGCATCATACTCCTTTTGCATTGCTTCATTCCATTCAACATGAGAAGCGGCTTCTTTGAAGGAATTTGGTTCATGATCTGTAGACAAATTCAATTCACAGTTATAAGTGATATCCATATCAACAGGTGAATAATAATTATCTACATCACCTTCATTTTGTCTAGTGGAACTTCTTGTTCCTGTCTTTCCAACCTCATTGGGACGAACGTTTTCTAGTGTCTTTGTCTGCCATTTGGGGGGAACTTTTTGAGATGTCCCAGGCTTCTCATTTGACTGAGTTGGAATTGAATCAAGATTCAATCTCTCAATTTTGTCAATCACATTGTTCAAGGTGTCATCCGTGGTTGGTTCTTCATGTGGGGGAGAGAGTGCTTCGGAAAATGATTCCACAGATTGATTTAGTATAGGAATCCCCCCTTCACGATGTGGAATCTGATTATCAAATTCTTGAAAAGACTTTGCATGTGTGAATCTATCTAGGTGATCAAGTTGTCGCTCAACAACATTGTCAGTCTTGGAAGATTCAAGGAATATGACATCTCTTGCTACTACAAACTTCTTATTGACTTAATCATAGAGACGATATCCTTTGGTGGTATTGGAATACCCCAAGAAGATACATTTTCGACTTCTAGCACCAAGTTTATTCCTTTGTACCTTGGGTATCAAAGCATAACAGGTGGAACCAAAGACCCTGAAATGATTTACCAAAGGAATGTGGCCATGCCACATTTCATAAGGAGTTTTATTTCTGATTGAATTTGACGGACACCTATTCTTTATGTATACATCACATAGAACTGCATCAGCCCAAAACATCAATTTTACATTCTTAAAAAACATCATGGAGCGAACGATATTTAAAATGGTTCTGTTCATTCTTTCAACTACACCGTTCTATTGGGGATTATATGGCACAGTTGTTTAATGTTTAATCCCATGTTGAAAAAGATAATTTTCAAATTCGTTTGAAGTGTATTCTTTTCCATTATCAGTATGCAAAGAGCCAATATGAGTTTGTGCATCATTTTCAATCCATGCATGAAAATTCATGAATGTTTGAAAAGCATCAGATTTGTTCTTCAATAAGTAAACCCAACACATTCTAGTGTAATCATCAATAAATGTCATCATATATTTATTTCCATTTGCAGAAACAACATGCAGAGGGCCACATAAATATGAATCAATAAGCTCTTGTTTTCTATGTGCTCTGGAATGTGAATCATGAAATGGTTGTTTGCTATGCTTTCCTAGAATACAAGCATCACATTGCTTAAGTTTCCTAGGAATTGTAAGCAGTCCATTAACACCATTTTTTTTCAAAAATCGAAGGCTGTCATAGTTTAAGTGTCCAAATATAGCATGCCATAAAAGACTTGATGGGAATGTACCTTCATCATGATGTGAACTGAATGAAAAGTTTTGTGCACGAGTAGAGGAACCTTGCAGTTTCAAGAGTCTTCCTTCTTCTATTCCCTCCATGACAAGTGAGCGATTTGATGCTTTTCTGACCTCAACCTTGCCATCAAACATGTGAATGGAGTGTCCTTGCTGGCGGATCTGTATCAAGGACAGCAAGTTTCTCCTCAACTTAGGGAGGTATAGAACCTCATGTAGAAGATGATCTGGAAGACCAGACAACTTAAGCTTGATTGTGCCAAGCCCTGATGGCTTGAGTTTGGATTTATCTGTGAAGTATACTGCTCCATCAACTTTGTCAGTAAATTCTTCAAAAAAATATTTTCTAAATTTCGTGTGACATGCTTCTCCTGAATCTAGCAACCAATCATTTCTCCAAGAAGTAAATGAAACATCAAACAAGTCTTTAGTTACTTCATTGTTACAATGTGCTACAACATAATGAGCAGATTCAAGTGCTTTACCTTTGTCTCTGTTATGAGTTTTACCTTTTTCTTGATTTCTTTGCTGCTCAATTTTATCCCAAGGCAGCTTGCATGTAGATGCATCATGCCAGTTTTTATTGCAGCGTATGCAATGAAGATCAGATTTTTCAGTTTGAGTTTGTGTGCCCCCTCTTCCTCTTCGGCCATGTCTTCCTCTGTAAGAATATTGAGCATGACTCTCCTCTCTAGGTGCAAAGCATACAGCCTCTTCAGAAAATAGAGGGGCTATCATCTTTCCAAAAGCCTTCTCTCTTTTTGCAAACTTTTTCTCAAGGAAATCAAAGGTGATTTTCACGAGGTTTCCACTTGCTTGCAATGACTCAAGATAATGTGAGTAAGTGGGATACAATGCCTTAACATATGCTATGAGAGGTATGTCAACTTCTACACCAGTGTTCTTAATGTCATGCATGATAGATCTTACTTCTGAAGATAAAGCAAGAGGGTCATCATTTTTCAATTCAAGACTGAACAGCTAATCATTAATTGAACAATTTCAAGTTCTGAATGTGAGTCATAGAGTTCTTTTAGCTTGCTCAAGGCTTCATAGGAATTTGAAATTGGTGTAATATGGTGACTCACCTCTTCATTTACGGAAGCTGCAATCAAGGCATAGGTCTTGCAGTTCTTGTTTTCCCAAATGGCGATCTCTTTGTTTGAAGTGGGCTTTGCTGGTGGAAGGTCTCCTTCTCCTTCACAAATTCCTCTTCATGGCTCATTAAAAATGAGAGTGTGCTTGATTTCCCGAGACCATTTAGGATAGTTCTCCTTGCCGGAGAGAACAAATCCTACAATAGATATGAGAGAATGGATTCTTTTGAAGAAAACAATTATTTGTTGTCATGGTAAAAACTCAATTCTGGTTTAAATTCTGCAATTTTTTTTTTTTTTGTAAAAAAAATTTGGGGAAAAACAGAGGTATTATTTGAGGGAGGTATTTTTTGGGGGAGGTGTTTTCTGGAGAAGGTTTTTACAAGGGAAGGTGTTTTCTGGGGGAGGTGTTTTCTTGGGGGCGGGGGCATTTTCCAAGGAAGGTTTTTACCAAGGAAGGCGTTTTCTGAGGGAGGTATTTTCTGGGGGGGCTTTCTGTAGTAAAAATTAATAACAAAAAATTAGAATCTAAAATTCACTTCCTTGGGTTCCAAGCCTTCTCCTTTGGGTAAAAACCCCAAACTTTGGGCGCATTTCCCACAAAATCTTCCTTTTGTGGGTTTTCTCCTCACAAGCCTAGCACCAAGGGATTGTGGTAGTACCTCTCGAGCAACCCAATTTCAACATCCTAGACTCACTCAAACTTGCCTAGACTATATTTTGAGTTTTTTTGTCTTTATTGATTTTTTTCCAAGTCATTGAGTCTTGTCGACTCCCAAGGAAATTAAGTCTTTGTCGAGTTTGAGTGTGACAACTTAAGTTTGTAGTGATCTAGTGATCACCTTGGTTCACCCACAAATTATTAACAACAAAATTAAATTCTTCCATTATTTTCCTTTTGATACGTAATGCATTCTCATGCCCCTAACATTTTTCAAAGTTTCCTTAAACACATCATGTAGGACACATAAAAACTCCAGCTAGTGAATGAGCTCTGAAAAATCAACATTAGCACCCAACAAGAACTTGCCACCATTCATATGGTGTTGTATGTATGATTCATGAACTTTTTATTCTCTTTCATTTTGGATTTTTTGATTATTTACCTTACTATTGACTCCATTATTTATCGATTTTATTGACTACTTATTCCTTTTTCCTTCTGAGTTTGATTGTTGCTTGCTTTCAAAATATGTGGTATGTTGCTCCATTATATGGGAAAAAATTATCACAAAGAAATTGTCAATTTAAGCTACTTTGCTATGTGATATTTTTGCAAAGGTGTTTCAAATTTGACCAATGGTTCATTCTTTCAAACTCTATTTTTTTTCCACCCTTAGTATTTTTTAGTTCATTTGTCTCCTCCTTTGCAATTTCCCATTGCAAACCCTATCTTATTACATTAACATAGTTATCATGTGAGTAGCACTAGATCCCAAGAGGTGAGACAAACCAAGAATGTTCCCTCTGGCTTTCTGGTTTAATTCATAAGCCGCGCCCATTAAAGTTCATTGGTGGGGGGTTCCCTTGCCTTGGTTTAGCGTTGGTATTTTCTAGTACACCCACTTCTTGGTGGGAATTAGGGTGGATGGGTCATATTTATTATTCAATGCCCCATTAGGTAAGACCAACCAAGATTGTTGCCTTTAACAACTTGGTTTAATGTGTATATCACACCTATTTAATAAAAGTAATATAGTTTATGCTCCCTTGCCTTCATTTAGCGTTGGTATTTGTCAGTGGACCCATTACTTGGTGCACTAGGACGTATTGTGACTCAACTTCTCTCCTAGAGGGAAATGTACAAAACTCAATGGGGGAGCCAAGAGGAAACTCTTAGGCATGCCACCCATTTTCAACTCAGTGGCCTTTCTTATCACTTTAAGGCTACGGAAAAAGTTTCCTTACCTAAGGAGGGTCTTCCTGTTACCACAAAATTTAGCAGGCCTTGGAGAGGGAAACCCTACAATACAAGAGCTAGAAGTGCTAACAATGGGATAGAAGCCCAATGTCACCTTAGCCAAAACCCCCTACTCTTTACGGAATTTCACCGATGGGAGGAGTCTTGGTAGGAAGGAGATCACTTAAAATGGATATGCTAGGTATAAGGCACAAAGTGATTGACCTATAGCTCATCAAGGTAGAGACTCAATAATGGTTCAAGGATTCAAAGAAGCAAACAATCTCAAATAAAAACCCTAGAAAAGAAGGTTCAAGACCTAGGGTTTCAAGATTTTTTTGATGGTGATAAGTATTCAAAAAGTCAAGGCCCAAGGGAAAGTGTTTCTAGGGTTTCCTTCTTGGAGCAACACCTTGGGAAAAACATTTTATGGATGAAATTTGAGAGGATGCCCACCAAACTTGGAGGTTAGGTAGTGTTAATTTTGGACAACTAGGTCCAAACTCCATGTTGTGATGCTCAGATGAATATACCAATATTTTTGTTGGGTTCCTCTTTCGGATAGGTGCAAGATCGATCTAAAGATCATCTTGATCCGATGAGCAGAACATTTATTTTGAATTTATTCAAGATATGTGCAGGTCGGCCTTAAGGTTTTGTGCCCCAGCAGTTGTGTCACACACCCTCACTGATGGATATATATTGGTCAACGTTGGAGGACATTTTCACTCATCTCGTCCTCACACATTTCTCTCTCCTTATCTGATTTGTTCGATGTCCTTGGTGGCTCTTCTCTCCACACGTGGGAAATTTCCAGCAAGATCACATTTCTTATTTTGGTCCAGGGTTTTTGCAACAAAATTTGACGAGTGCTAAATTTGGTCAATGCAAGGTAAAATCGACCCAAAACTCTCCCAAAACTTCGATTTTCCTAATCCGCATTTTCTGGCAATATTCCCGAGGCAAACATTGACTTTGAATTTTCAGCATTGACCTAGCTGCTACTGTTGTTTGTGTTGACCATTAACTTTTTGGGTTCACTTTTGAGTTGGCCGTTTGGCTATTCTATAAGGTTGTGTGACATTGCTGGTTGGCTGACCATATTTAGACTTTGCTAGTTGAAGCATGTTGTTGACTGTCGTAATGCACCAACACACTTATATATTTCTAGCTTATCTTCTGTCGATCTTAGACTGGTATATTCTATCAGCATTTTACTTTATTGTTTATGTGATTGTTGTCTGATATTGAAGAAAAAGTAAAGTTGCATCAAGCATAGAAGTTAGAACATCTACATAAATTTACATGGTATTAGAGCTGAGGTGAAGACAAAGCCCTATTTTGTAGCAATCACCGGAGAGGAGGATGGGTTCCTCAAACTACAATGGCTTTAAGGCTAATGACAAATTGACTGGGAAGGATGACTTCCATGCCTGGAAGATGACGTTGGATCTTAACTTGGAAGACGAAGATGTTATGGACTATGTGCAGGGTAAAATCCAAGAGCCTCCATCCACTGCTAATGTTGTTTCCAAATCAAAGTATAAGAAGGGGGAGATCAAAGTAAAGCTGATGATCAAGGACTCAATTCACAAGAGTCTAGTTGCCTACATCTCTGAGTTGGGCACATCCAAAGAGATATATGATAAGTTGGTCCACATGTTCAAGGCCAACAATGCGAATCAAGTCCTATTCTTCAAGAATCAATTGAAGAATTTGAAGAAAGGCAGGGATGAGTCTATTCAATCATATTTTCTGAAGCTGACTGAGATCAGGAACAATCTGCTGGCTATTGGGGAGACAATTACTGATCGAGAGATGGTATTCACCGCACATGGAGGGCTCTCACCTGAATGGCCTGTGTTCAACACTACCATTCTGAATAATAATGTGGTACTTGACTTTGTCGAAGTACTATCGAGATGCGTACAAGAAGAGACAAGGATGAAGGAGTATGAAAATGAAGGAAATACTGCCTACGCTGCTCATTCTAGAAAGAAGAACTTTGGTGGTCCAAAGAATAAAGGAAGAGCAGGGGCCCAAGGAAAGAAGGACAAGTGTTACACTTGTCATAGGGCAGGTCACTATGCTATAGAATTACCTTTCAAGAAGGATTCTCCCAATGATGATGACAACAACAACAACCGGAGGTATGGCAATTGAAGGAACAACAGGTTCAAGGGAAAGAGGAAAGCTCCCTCTGGCAGAAAAGGTCAACCTCTTAAAAGGTTGAGAAACTCCAGGTATGAGGAATCATATGTTCTTGATAAAAGAATTGATTTCATTCTTGTATCTACCCTCTTTGTTGCATCTCCACCCGAGACTATGGATGTCTGGTTGATAGATAGTGGTGCCTCAAGGCACATCACTGGGTTCAAGGAAGCACTTTCTGACATGGTTGAGAAGGATAGAAATCTGGAAATTATCCTTGGAGATAATGCCACATATCCCGTGAAAGGGACAGGGATTGTGACCCTCCACTTGTCCCAAGGTCAAGTCCTCCGCTTGCAGGATGTACTCTAGGTACCTAATTTGAACAAGAACCTTGTGTCTACATCGACCATGGAAGACAAAGGTTTCAATGTGGCATTCATTGATGGGAAGGTGCGAATTTGGAAGAAGAGCTTCAAGGAAGCTATCACGATTGGGTTTAGAGTTGATACACTCTACCAAGTTGGAGGAAGTCCACTAGGAGCGATGACGTGTGATACTGTTCGACAGACTGAACTATGGCACCGAAGGTTTGGGTACCTTCACTACAAGGCCTTTCCTGAAGCAAGGAAGGTGGTAACGGGGATGCCCGAGTTTTCAAATAATCATGAAGGTGTATGTCAAGGTTGTGCCGAAGTAAAGCATACAAGGGGACCTTTTCCCTCAAGTGTCACAAAGACATCTGATGTCTTGCAATTGATACATTCTGATCTGTCTGGGATGCTTCCTATGACATCCTTGGGAGGATGTTATTATTATATGACATTCATAGATGACTTATCTCGCAAAACCTCGATATACTTCTTGAAGAAGAAGGATGAGGCTTTCAAGTGGTTCCGTAACTTCAAATCCTTGGTGGAAAATCTGACAGTGAAGAAGATCAAGATATTGAGGACTGATAATGACACTGAATATGAGATGAACGAGTTCAAGAACTTTTGTAGAGAAGCTGGCATCAAGAGGGAGACCACAACTGTTTATACTCCTCAACAGAATGGCGTTGTTGAACGAAAGAACAGGACCATTGTGGAAGTTGCTCGTGCCATGCTATGTGACCAAGGTCTACCAAAGTTTTTGTGGGGAGAAGCTGTGAACATTGCTGTGTACATACAAAACCGATGCCCACATTTCGCTCTGGACTCCAAAACTCTCGAAGAGGTTTTCACTGGTAAGAAACCTGACGTCTCACATTTCAAAGTTTTTGGATGTCTTGTTTATTTTCATGTTCCGAAAGAGAAGAGGAGCAAGCTTAATTCTTTTGGGAAGAAGGGAATGTTTGTGCGCTACAGCGAGACTTTGAAGGCCTATAGAGTCTATGTGCCTGGTCAAAGGGAAGTAGAGATATGCCACGATGTCACCTTTGATGAAGATGCTTCCCTAAGGAAAGTAGTCAATCTTCCGAGATGTGAGGAAGATCATGAAGCAAGGCTTGGAAATCAAGAAGAACCGAAGGTTGAGACGATGACCGATGCTGAAGGACCGATGGACCCGATTGGTCCACCTCCTTCACTGGGGAAGAGACCATCATGGCTCAAGGACACTCTCGAGGATGTCGAGGGACATATGGCCCTAAGGGGGACATTCCGTGAAAGCAAGAAGCCGAATAGATACTAAGGGTATCTAGCAGCCATGAGTACTATCGTACAATCTGAGCCTGGATCTTTTGAGGAAGCCATAAAGCATAAAGTCTGGAAGGATGCTATGCATGAAGAATATGAGTCCATATTGAAGAATGATGTCTGGGATGTGGTTCCAAGATTGGAGGACAAAGTAGTTGTCACCTCGAAATGGCTCTACAAGATCAAGCATGGATCTGATGGAAGTGCTGAAAAGTTCAAGGCAATATTTGTTGCCCGTGGCTTCTCTCAAAAGGAAGGCATAGACTATGATGACATATTTGCACCTGTGGCCCGATATACCACCATCCGATCTATCATAGCCCTTGCTTCTATGCAAGGATGGAGTCTTCATCAGATGGATGTGAAGACTGTATTTTTGCATGGTGTGATAAAGGAAGAGGTGTATGTAGAGCAACCTCTGGGGTTCGAAGTCTAGGATTGGGACACCCATGTCTGTAGGTTGAAGAAAGCCTTCTATGGGTTGAAGCAAGCACCCAGAGCTTGGTACGAGAAGATAGATAGCTACCTGATGAAGCTGGGCTTCATTCGTAGTAATGTTGATCTGAACCTTTACTTCAAGATTGATAGAGAGAAGCCTCTCATTCTGGTGTTGTATGTGGATGACTTCTTCCTGACAGGTGCTGACCCCCTCATTCATTAGTGCAAGAGGGAGCTCGCTGTTGAGTTTGAGATGAAGGACCTAGGACTGATGCAGTACTTCCAAGGCCTGGAGGTCTGGCAAAGACCTAGCGAGATTTTCCTTTCTCAAGGAAAATACATTGTGAAGCTTCTGGAAAGATTTGGTATGGTGGACTGTAAGTCCGTGTCGACACCGATGGAGCTCAACTTTAAGAAGTTGAGTGGCAGTGCTGCTGGGCCCGTGTTAGCAAATCCTACTGTATCGTCAACTCGTAGGGGCCCTGATGTTCTTAGTGAACACCCGTCCGGACATATGTTTTGTAGTGAACACTTTGAGTCAATAGATGGTTGAGCCTCATCACACTCACTGGGTTGGTGCCAAGAATCTTCTGACATATCTTCGAGGCACGATAAACCATGGGCTGAGATACACTTCTGGGAGCGTGACACTCCTTGGATATACTGATGTCGATTGGCCTGGCAATGTGGTGGATCGTAAAAGCACATCAGGATGTTGCTTCACACTTGGATCTGCTTCGATATCATGGATGAGCAGGGAGTAGAAGTTGGTGGCTTTGAGCACCGCAGAGGCCAAATACATTGCAGAGTGGGATTCGGTTGTCCGAGAATCTCGTGTTCCACAATCGATCCAAGCATATTGATATCAGGTACCATTTTATCCAGGATATGGTACAGCGAGGCGCTGTAAGGCTCGATCATATTGGAACTAATGAGTAGGTCGCGAATATTCTCACAAAGCCCTAGGGGAAGGTCAAGTTCCTAACCTTCCGTGAGAGTCTTGGTACATGGAACGACCCTATGTTGAGGGTCCTGTTGGACGATGAGCTCTGGGAGCTCTTGGGGGCTTTGGGGATGGCTTCTCGAAGCTATAAGCAACCACAGGGCTAGGCTTGCTGAACCTTGTTGGTGTGCTTCTGCCCCACCGTTGTGATGATTGAGTTGGTTCACCTCTCATTATCTGTGCCTCGTATGCATCCTACCCATTGAGTTTAGGGCTCATGGGAAGTATCTCTCATTTGGCCAATGAGGTGGGAAAAGCTAGAGACTAGTAGCAAAGACTAATGGATGCATCAGAGATTGTCGTACTCCCTATCTAGGATGGAACGGCCCAACCACTTGATCTGGGATCAAGTCTAGTGAGGTTTCGGACCTCCTACTGACTTTGGGTCAGATAAACCAACTTCGGGTTGGTATGAGACTCTTTGTGAGCCCTATAGAGGTTTCAGAGCTCTGGGCTGAATCTGTCAGCCGGGAATGATGTCTTTGTGACTGACTCACTTTTGTTCTGAAATAAAAAAGCCAGCAAAGCAAGTTATGGTGGGATGACGAACGATGTTTGGATTGCACAGGTGGATGGAGTTCTCCCTAGTTGAGAGGGAGTGTTAATTTTGGACAACTTGGTCCAAACTCCATGTTGTGATGCTCAGTTGAAGATACCAATATTTTTATTGGGTTCCTCTTTCGAAGAGGTGCAAGATCGATCTAAAGATCATCTTGATCCGATGAGCAGAACATTTATTTTGAATTTATTCAAGATATGTGCAGGTCGGCCTTAAGGTTTTGTGCCCCAGTAGATGTGTCACACACCCTCACTGATTGATATATATTGGTCAATGTTGGAGGACATTTTCACTCATCTAATCCTCACACATTTCTCTCTCCTCATCTGATTGGTTTGATGTCCTTGGTGGCTCTTCTCTCCACACGTGGGAAATTTCCAACAGCGACACATTTCTGATTTCAGTCTAGGGTTTCTGCAGCAAACTTTGACGAGCGTTGACTTTGGTCAATGCAAGGTCAAATCGACTTGAAACTTTCCCAAAATTTTCCTAATCCGCATTTTCTGGCACTATTCTCAAGGCAAAATGTTGACTTTGACTATTTAGCATTGACCTAGCTAATACTGCTGTTTGTGTTGACCATTGACTTTTTGGGTTGACTTTTGAGTTGACCGTTTGGCTGTTCTAGAGGGTTGTGTGACATTGCTGGTTGGCTGACCATATTGAGACTTTGCTGGTTGAAGCATCCTGTTGATCGCCGTAACGCACCAACACTTATATATTTCTGGCTTGTCTTCTATCGATCTACTTGTATGTTCTATCAGAATTTTACTTTATTGTTTATATGATTACTGTCTGCTATTGAAGAAAAAGTAAATTTGTATCAAGAATAGAACATCTACATAAATTTACAAGTAGCCTAGACCCTCAGTTTGATGTTTAGGCTCTCAAATCACCAAAAAACCTCCTACCTAAAATTTCACTACAAGCCCTAGATTTCCGCCCTAGTCTTAGAAGGACCGATTTTAAGGATAAAATTATGGAGAAAATTTAGGATTGATCACTAATGACTTGGACTAGTGCCTTTTCCTTTAGGCATATGGAATCAAGGATGTGATAGATAAGCCAAATTTGTTGCCAAGGAGGCCTAATTTTGATGCCCTAGGTATCAAATTCTAGCATTTACCCACTTAATAATAAAGGGAGTTTAATGGAGAGTTATAAGAATTATGTAATATTCCTAACGAAAATATTAAGTGAATAATAGAAACATGCACTATAACAAGAAATAGGAAATTCAACACATATACAATAAATCACAACACAAGAGGAAATGCACCAAAACTCTAAGCCATTTTATTTATTTCCGAACAAAATGGAGTACAAATGAGTATGAAAGAGGAACCTAGGCTTGCTACAACAAGTAAATCCAAACCCAGGTGGTCATCAAGAAGCCCAACTGCTAGATGATCTCCCCACCATGATTTTGCGCTAGCCTAGAAAATTACTGCCACTGCTGTTGTAGGTGAATTGATATTTTGACCCTCAAATCTACTCCAAAAATTCTGCAAAATTAAATGTAGGCTATCCACACTAGCTCGAACAAAACCCAAAAATATCTCACGGACCCAAGTGGTGGAAATGGTCCTGGGGTAAATTGCGCCCTCCTCCAACAATTCTAGTTGCTAACTATTGAATGAAACTAGGAATTATGCCCTCAAAAGCGATCAAAAAATTCTATAAAAAATCCTAACCTCCTCTCACCAAACCCACAAAACCCCAGAAAGGGTCTGGGCTGAATCCACCAACCCCTGGTGACCCCCAACAAGTGTAAATTGCTCAATTTGGCTAGAAAACGCCCCACAGTTCAGATACTGTTGAATTAGGCCCAAATATCCCTCCAAGTAATCCTCCCTAACTCTTGCAAATTTCTCCCCTCAATCACCAAGCAGATCCCAGCTCGAATTCTCCCCAAATTCTGAATCTCTGCAAGTACACAGAGGTTGCCAGTAAACCCCTGCATAGGCCGTGGAATAGATAAATTCGGTCCTCCAAAATGCAACACTCTCATCCCTGCAAATCCCCAAAGAAAAAAATTGTCCTCCCTATGGATAATTCTCTACAAATTCTCCGGCCAAAACTCCACTGTCTAGTAGCTTCTCTCAGCCCCTTCGAATTTCCTTTTGCGCCCTAAGAGAAACACGCTCCAACTAGAAATAGTATGCAATGTAGCTCCTACAGAAGCCCTGGTATTGACTCCTTCTTACTCCCCCAGGTTGACACTCGAAGTTCACCGAAGGTAGAGGTGGAATTCCTGCTTGGAAATTCCTTGTGCTGAACAACATGGTTGTCTTGGCTAAGCAGCTCAAGAGAACTAATGTTGAAATTGTAAAATGTCAAAAGATACCAAAAGTAAGGCCCCCAAGTTTTATTTATAATTTGTTGGTCTCTCCTCTCCTTGTTGTCCCCACTCTTTCCCTCTCTTAATTCACACTTCCTTCTCTTTTCTCTCTCCTCCAAGTGTGCGAGTTCCCTCCTTGGGTCAAATTTCTCTTTCTTTTCGCTCCCACATTCCACTTGAGATGCAATTTCCCTTTTTCCTCTTCAGTCCCATCGCCGGAATTACGTCCTCTCCCAAAAATCGTCTCTATTGTTGAAAATAAAAATTGGGGATATTACAAATTCCTCCACTAGGAACATTCGTTACATGTTATACAATGAATAAAATATGCAATTATCAACTAGATATCTTTCCCAAAATTATATTTAGCAAATTAAGGCACAAATAAGCATAATCTAGAAGCAACAATTCCAGACATTAGACATATTCAAAATGATAAACTTCAACAATTGGAACTTACAAGACAAAATGTAGTACATCCATCCATTCACCAAAGAAATAGCTCCAAAGACAATCCAAAATAACTTCCAAACATCAAAATGCATTCCAAGAATCTCCAATAGCCAAGAAGGAACAAGTGTGAGTTTCTCTCAAGTGGTGAAATTCCAAGTGTGATGATAATGAGAGGGACCAATGAGATCTCTTCTATTTATACGTGTTCTATCAAGTCTAATTTTAGCTTGTCAAATGATGGGAAATAACTAATTGAGGTTAAAAACCAATCACATGTGAAAAATCCTAGATCCGGATTCCTACTGCGACAAATCTAAATTACTTCTTCTATTATGTTTCATAATTATTTCATTACTGTGAAATATCAAAGTAATTTCTGAAGCAGTCTACACAAATAATGCTGCGGAAATAAATCTAAGTTCTGAAACAATATGAGCAAAATACAATGAAAAACATCCACATGTGACACAGTTATTTGTGGACCAAGTCCCCGCAAAAACCCAACTTGGGAAAACCGGTGTAGCAGATTTGAGGGTTTGTATTATTAAGCAGCAGAATCTTGAATACAACTAGGGCGCCAACATCCGGAAAACCCTTCAGAGAAATCTAGGCAATTTGTTGAAAAATGTGGGATATACCTCACTTTGCAAGTCTCCGATTGATTTGAAAGCGTTAGTGAAGCCTTCACTACCTCTGCGTGATTGCCTACGCTGGAACTGTGTAAGCATGCGTGGGCAAGCTTGAGGAATTGCGTCACCTTCCTTTGCAACTAATCTAGTTGATCTGAGACTGGATTTTGGCCCTCCTGGCTCAGAAACCCCAGCCTCTAGCTATCTCCGGACTGAATCCAAGAGACACTGCGTTGTTTTTGGGTGATTTCCTGCAGGGTCTGCATCACCTCTTCAGTGAATTGCGCTATCTCTCTCTACGTCACCTCTGCCTCTCTCTGAAATGCGCTCCTGGTCCTCCTGACCAGTCTCTGTTTCTGCCCCTCTATGGATCTGATCATTGAATCACAATCACTTAGCAAACCCTACCCTAGTGATTTGATTCTTGATCAAAAGCTGTGTCTCCTCACACAAATTCGAAAATGCTCAATGGCTCAAGTGTCTCAATGTGTTTTCCATAGGCCCCTTACCCTCCTTATATTCTTTTGTTGAACCTTCAACGGCCAAGATTAAAACATAATCAGGGCTAAGTTAACTTGGAGGTGATCCATGACTTTATCTAGAAGATTCACACTTAGTTTAATTAATACCCTTTAATTGATCAGTTTCCCTAAGTTTAGACTTAGGAAAACATCAAAAAACAATTAATTATTGTAATTAAACAATCTCTAAGTGGAATTTTCCAAACCATTTCTGGGTTTTATGGCATACATGTGTCCTAGCCTATATACAAAATTACAAGGCTAGAACACATCCGATGCTACCATAAATCAACACTCCCTCTTAGCGAGGAAAGAGCTCTAGCAAAACAACTCAATGTGCTGCTCTGACTTCTGGAACATCTGCTGCTGGGTTGTTGATGCTGCTCACCAACATTGCACAAGAAAAATGCTGCAACTGTACTGCTGCTGACTCTGCATGTTGCTGCAAACTGCCACTGTATTGCAACTCCCTTTGAATTCTGCAACCATGCTGCTGCACTGTGTGAGCACTGCTCTGCATTGCGTGAGCACTACTCTGCACTGTGTTGCCCCTCTGTGCACTACACTGCTGCTGCTTATCTGTTGCTGTGGCTGCACTACTGCTTCAAAAAAAAACCGAAATTGGACAAGTAGATCTGCAACTGAAAAATAAGATTAACTGCTGCTAGTTTTTGCACTAGCTCTCTGAAAATACTACATTGTTGCTGCTCTGCACTGCGTGATCTCTGATCTACACTATGCTGCACCAGTGTGCACTACGTTGCTGCTGCTCCACTGTTGATGTTGTTGCTCCCTCTCTACACTCATCAGGTTCTAGTACTGCTAGCCACTGCACTATCTTCCCATCTTCCGCTGCAACTATCCATCCTGCCACTGTCTTTAGGCTGTCGTAGCTCACATGTGATCCAAGAGTTCGGGAATACTCAAGGATCCCGCCTCCTTATAGATTCTGTATCTACAGCTCCAAGTCAGCTCAATTTTCTCCTTTCGGAATGTGAGCTAACATAGCATAATATTTTTCTGCCTCAATCTTGGCAGCTCCTGCCCTTGGGTCTTCCTTCTCCTCTTTATCCTTTTTCTTAAGAGGACATTGTGTGGCATAATGCCCCATTTCCCCACACCAGAAACACTTGATCCTGGACAAATCTTTCTTCTTCTGCTTCCGTTGCCCCTTTGATGCAAGGGCAATGTTTTCTTCTTCCTCCTTCTTGACCTTTGAACTGCTACTGCCATCCTCCAAGTGGATTTTTAGGAGATCTCTCCTCAACTCTTCTTGCTGTAAGGCTACCCACATCGCTTCCCAACTTGGAAGTCTTTCTCTGCTCAGTATACTTTGGACAAAGACCTGATAGTCCTCTGAAACAAAGTTCAGAGTGAGCCTTACAAGCTCTGAGTCTCTAGGAGCAGATCCTACTGCAGATAGTTGATCTTGGTTTTCCTGAATCCGAGACAAGAAGGAGTCAAAATGCTCTCCCTTCTTCATCCTGATATTCCGCATATTCTCTTCAAGGTACATCTTCCGCTGCTCGGAAGATCCTTGGTATAGCTTTTCCAGCCCTACCCACATCTCTCTAGGAGTGGTCTTTTCTGCTATGTGGGGTACGATATGATTCTTCACACCATCTAGGATCAATCGCTTGTCTCTTGCCATATTCTTCTTGAATTACCTCAGGTGTGCTGCATCAAGAGGTTCTGCAAGTGCACTGTCTATTAGGGATTTCAGATCATTCTCATCAAGGAGAAACTCTATCCTTGATTTCCAAATAACATAGTTGGAGGCACCCTTCAATCTATCTTGGCCACGCAGTCCATTGCTGGAAATCTCAATTTTTCGAAATCTTCCTCTAACAATCTGCTTAGCTAGACTTACGCACTCCTTGAGGAGTAAGTCACTACTTCTGCTGTTGCACAAGAAAAAGCTGAGTTTCTTTGAGTAAGAAACCCTCTGAGGTCAAGAAATCCCCAACTGTGTTTTCTAGAAATTTTCTGACGCTTATGCGCCAGCTCTTATTGTTGTGCAGTAACTACATCCTTCAGCGACTCTACCTCTTCTGCAACCAAAAAAGCTTACCCCTCTGTCAATTCTCTGAGAGGGAGCCTTTTCTGTGCTGGAATGCCCTCCTTTCCTGGACAGCGTAATTTCTAGGAGGGTATGTTGCTGCTTACGCAGATCTCAGACTCTTCAACGTTGATCTGCTAGTTCACTTGTGTTTCACCTGCACTTCAGCTTGAATAAGCTCTAATACCATGTGAAAAATCCTAGATTTGGATTCCTACTGCAATAAATCTGAATTACTTCTTCTATTATGTTTCATAATTATTTCATTACTGTGAAATATCAAAGTAATTTCTGAAGTAGTCTACACAAATAATGTTGCAGAAATAAATATAAGTGCTGGAACAATCTGAACAAAATACAATGAAAAACATCAACATGTGACAGTTATTTTTGGACTAAGTCCTCGGAAAAACCCAACTTGGGAAAAATGGTGCAGCAGATCTAAGGGTTTGCATTATTAAGCAGGAATCTTGAATACAACTAGGGTGCCAACATCCGGGAAACCCTTCAGAGAAATCTAGACAATTTGGTGAAAATGTGAGATATACCTCACTTTGCAAGTCTCTAGTTGATTTGATAGCATTAGTGAAGCCTTCACTGCCTCTGCGTGATTGCTACGCTGGAATTGCGTAAGCCTGTGTGGGCAAGCTTGAGGAACTGCGTCACCTTCCTCTGCAACTGATCTAGCTGATTTGAGACTGGGTTTTGCCCCTCCTAGCTCAGAAATCCCAGCCTCTAGCTATCTCCGGACTGACTCCAAGAGACATTGTGCCGTTTCTGTGTGATTTTCTGTAGGGTTTGCGTCACCTCTGCCTCTCTCTGAAATGCACTCATGGTCCTCCTGACCAAATTCTGCTTCTGCGCCTTTCTAGATCTGATCACTGAATCACAATCACTTAGCAAACCCTACCCTAGTGATTTGATTCTTGATCAAATGTTGTGTCTCATCACACAAATTCGAAAATGCTCAATGGATCAAGTGTCTCAATGTGTTTTCCATAGGCCTCTCACCCTCCTTATATTCTTCTATTGAACCTTCAATGACCAAGATTAAAACATAATCAAGGGCTAAGATTTACTTGGAGGTGATCCATGATTTTATCTAGAAGATTCACACTTAGTTTAATTAATACCCTTTAATTAATCAGTTTCCCTAAGTTTAGACTTAGGAAAACATAAAAAAACGATTAATTATTTTAATTAAACCATCTCTAAGTGGAATTTTCCAAAACCATTTCTGAGTTTTATGGAATACATGTGTCATAGCCTATATACAAAATTACAAGGCTAGAGCACATCCAATGCTACCATAAATAAACACCACATAGCCAATGTGAAATCATAAAACTTAACCCACAAGAGGGCTAGAATGCTGACTTCATTACTGTGTGGGCCTCTTGGAGGCATGCATTGAGTTCCCTTGGTGCCAAATTGAGTCAGGTGGGCCGTAAAAATCATCGTTTAGGGGTTGGCCTCTAGACATCAATGCAAATCACCATGTGGACCCCAATTTTGTGTTTGAGGCACAAAATGGGTCTCATGGGTCTTCTGGTGATCAAATAGCCTGGATTTGCTCCATAATTGAGGGATCTGAGTATGGTGCTAGCCCTCCCATGTCTCAAAGTGGTGATACAATCTAATCTGGGCCTCAAATTAGCTGCCAAACCATAGGTGCACTACTAAGCCAACTGGGTTCATGCTGGTCCAAGAGCATTCTCTCATGAATAATGTGGGGAAAACTGCAGACTATTGTGATGTTGTAGTTTCTCATGGAGTGGAATGGTAATGCTCTGCAAGTAACAAGAGTCCCATGTCTCTCAATGCTTCATGGGGTCAATTTGGCCATAGGTGGCAGCATAGAAGAGGCACGAAAATGACAATGTGGGATTGGCTAGAGGAAGGAAGCACGTGATTGGCCAAGGAGAGACAGCGCAGGCCAAGGTGGGACCCAAGGCATACATTGGGCCTCAATGGATAAAATGAATAAGGGAAGGCTCATTTGGTCATTTATTCGTTCAACTATTTTCTTCTTGTCATTTTGACAGAGCACGCTTGAGCTGGAGAGCGAAGTCTGCAGTGTTGTTTAACACACGAGATCTTCAAGTGGAGATCTCAACCTCTACCCTGGGGGACTTCAAGTGCCCACTTAGGAGAGGATTTCCACACCTTGTGAGGAGAATTTCCATCAGCAACATCAGGAGAAAGCGTAGCTAGTTCTGGACTGCACAGAGGAGGAGGAGACTACGTAGGGGAGGACGCAGTGCAGAGTGGATTTGGTTGTTCCGGGAGGTGAGAAGAGAGGGAGTTGCAGCTGAGATTTGTTGGGGAGGCTTGGAGCTTCCTAATAGAGGTTTTTGTGGAATTTTGGAGATTTGCAGTAGTAGGATTTACAGGAGGATCGATTTACCCAACAGTGCAGTGAGTCAAGCCCAAGAGGGTTGATTTTCGGGGTCAAGCTTTGGGCAAACCCTTTATGAGTTTTTCTGCGTTTATTGACGAGAAGCCAAGATTAATTTGGAAGAATTTTTTGGGCAGATTTGAGGTGTCAAATAGAGACCCTAACTCAGCGAGCAACTAGAGGAGCTAGGGGAAATTGGGCTGAAATTCCGGGGTCAACATTTGGCCAATTCCTTCGTGGGTTTTTGTGGGTTTCTTGAGTAGAGTCCGGGGTTAAAGCCCCATAATTTTCTAAGCAGTGTAGTAGGTCCTAGCGGCATTTCTTCAGGAGTAGTAGCAACATTTCTGGCAGATTGCAGCACAGAGCTATAACCATACAACGTACCATTGGTGGTGGATTTCAACATTGATTCAGAGGGCTTCTCTAGCTTGTTGCCTTGAGCAAGCCCAGGTGTCTTCATTTCGGCACCTTCATTGTACTCATTTCTAGCAAATTAATAAAATGGCTCAACAGTATTTTATGGCTTCGTTGGTGTTTTGATATTTGTTTTTGTTTTGTTCTTTCCTTGATATCTTTTAGCCTATTATTATTGTTATTTTCCATTTTGGGATATTACATCTTCCTTCACCTTGCAACTCTCCCTCTGAAATCAAACTCGTGCTTTTGGAGTATCGACTTCCCTCGGGTTACTGTGTATTTGTCCGGTGTATCTCCAACTAACCCTCAAGTCTTCATTTATACTTTTCCTATTGAGATATCAACGACCGTGATCAAATCTCTAATCAACGGCTAAGATTAAAACAGATTTAATCCTAGTCTCTTAGAAGCTTCTCACCCATATTTATATTAATTCCCTTTAATTATTTTAATTTCCTAAGTTTTAACAGGAATCATTAAAAACAATTAATTATTTTCATATAATGCACTCTGAGTGGAATTTCTCCAAACGATTTATAGGTCTTGGAGATATCATGTATTCTAGCCTCTCCACAAAATTTCGGAGCTAGAGCACATCCGATGCTACCCAAAAATCAACAATTTCCTGTATATGTCAGCAGAATAATGTCAATGTAAACCACATAAGAGACATGCATCAACCTCTTCAAATCATCAACCATAAATCAGTATTTCAGCAGCTACAACCGAAAATACATAACAATACATAGTTGCCCAACAAAAGCATATATCGGCATCATCATAAGGCATCAACATATCACATCAATCAACCCAATATATCAACTCTCTATGGAAGCAGCAATAACCATCACATGGAGCCTGAATCTCTACAATATAAGCTGAATCGATAGTAGCAACAAGATGTAGTGACAACAATAACACCTCATGAGGGATCATGCTCAGAAAAATAAAAATCATCTACCATCATGGAAATCATTACCATATGTAGCAGCAACATCAACATGAAACACATAAATATAAGTATAATGCACCATCATCATACTAATCTCCATGGAACCAACACATGCATAAAACCATCAACCCACAATGCATAACACATGCCAAATGCGTGTAAACTCATATAATAAACACATAATCAATGCATAGTCAAAATTCAAGCTCCTGCAACAATGATATATAAAACAAACATATAGCATGGAACACATAGCCAATTCCTCCAAGGAGCCATCAAAATATTGGAAGCATATAAGGTTTTCCTCCGGAACTCGTGCCATCCTTCTACTTGATCACATCTTAGCATAGCCAACATCAGTAGCAAAAATCTATCATCAATAAATCATAATCAAAGAGATGGGCATCAATAGCATCACATCTAACTGCATGCAAAAACAAAAAGTGCCATATTCTCCCCCTGAACCTATGAAGACTTTGCATCCATTATGTAGTCTAAGGGATCTATCATGAAAGAGAGGACTGCAGTATGCGATGATCTCTTCTACTTTTAATATGATGAGGAAGAGCACTCTCTTGGTCTCTTCTTATTTTTCACTCATCCCTTGAACACATATACATTATCTGGGGTCTTGATTCCTCTAGCAATTATCCTCTTTGATCCTTCTTCCCTGATAAAGAAATCTTTGGAGTTGAAGACTACTTCCTTACCTCCATCAATTTGGATCACACTTAGAATATTGTGCTTTAAGCCCTCAATGAGCCATACATCTTCAGCATTGGTCCTCTCTTCACCAAGGTTGGCCTTGCCACTTCCCAAAAATCTTGCTAGCTCACTTCTTTCAAAATCAACATGACCACTTTTGAATTTCGTCAAGAAGTGAAATTTGCTCCTATCTCCTTAAATATGATAAGAGCATCCGCTATCAATAACCATTTTCCATCCTCATCATGTGAGAAAAGAGCAATACCACATCTCCCTAATGTAATATTCCCAATTAGCGATAGCTAATTGGAAATATTAATTTTGACCAATTTTGTCTTATTATAGTCGGAGCATGAATAATGTGGGTGAAATATTAAATAACTCACTTAGGATAAAGTATTTCCCTAAAGTCCACATCGTATTTGAGAAAGTGGGGCCTAGTGGCCAAGTGGATAGCGCAGGGAGAGGTGGACGTAGACCACGTGGGTAGCGTGGGGCCTACCTCACGCAGTTGAGAGGGGCAGCGTGGGCCAAGGGGCACGTAGGAGATGGTGGGGCCTAGGGTTGAGAGAGGCCCATCGTGATAAAAGGGAGGTGATCCTCTTCATTTGATCATTCATGTTTATGCATCTTGAGCTTGTCATTTCGACTTGGAGCGCGCTGGCTGTTTAGCTTGTCTGCAGTACTGTTTAGTACGCTGGGTGTCTCCGTGCGGAAATCCCACCCTTAGCCCTGGGAGACTTCGAGTGCTTGCTTGGGTGAGGTATTCTACCATCATTTTTGTAGGAGGATTTGTGGTTGCCTTCGTTGTGGAGCAGAGCATCTAGGGACTGCGCAGTTTTGAGAGAGAGGACGCAGTTCATCTTGGGGGAGCTCCGGATTGGTACCATTTTGGAGGATTCGGGCCGGAGAATTGAGCTAGGGACCAGCCCTTGCCTATTGAAGATATTTGGGAGAGAGGGAGTCCCTATTTTGGAGGTTGTCATTCAGCACCAACGTGGCCCTTAGGGGGATAGCATAGATCCTCAAGGGGAACATTTTTGGGGGTCGAGCATTTCAGAAACGCTCTCTGGGCTTTTTTGGGTATTGTGAGTAGAGGTTGACTCCAGAGTATCAGCATTTTTCGAGTAGGGGAGCAACCCAAAATACTCATTTTGGTTCCAACAGTTGCAACAGCACGACAGTATTTCATCAGTTGGAGTTACAACAGAAAGCAGCCATTTCCCTTGACATTTTGAGAGTATTCCTACACTTGCCTGGTTCAAGTCGAGGTGCCATCATTCTGATCACCTCTTGTACTTCTTTATATTTCTCAGTATAATAAAATGGCTTAGCATTCTCTCTATTTCATGTGTATCTGCTTCATGGTTTTTTTCTAGAACTATATGTCTTGTTGTATGCTTTGTATTACTGTCTATTTCCCCTTCATGATATTACAGTGGTATCAGAGCTCATAGACCGGGCTCAGCCTGTGGAGCAAGTTGTCTATGACACCAGAAGAGAATCCATATATTTGCTACAGGGGTAGGAAGTACCGTGACTGAGAGCGTAGGTTTCAAATCACCTACGGAGAGGGTGACCGCTCCAGTAGTGGACGCAGAGCAAGAGGAACCGATGGCAGATGATAGTGATGTGAAGAAGTTTGGGGAAATGCTCCTCAAATCAGTATAGGATCTGTCAAGGTAGATCGAGGTGATGGGACAGAGATTCACTGCTGTAGAGGCTAGGTAGCGTGAAACCCCAAGGGGTTTCCAGATTGGTGAGGGATCAGGCACATCCCACCATTTGCAGGAACACGATGCCATTCAGCACATGGCATCTCATGCACCCACATGTTCCACTATGCCCACTTTTCTTGCTGCAGACACAATGGCAGGAGCATAGCAGGAGCAAGAACTTCGCCACATGGGTGATTACTTTGCTGAGTACTAGGCATACGGGCAGGAGTTCAGGGATGCCCTTTCATTTCGTGATTTTGTCCAGCTCCAGTAGGACAGCAGACCCCGCGACCATCATAGGGGACACCGGCATTATCATGACGGAGACACTCAGCGTACGATGAGCAGGTTCCATTTGCCTATGTTTGTTGGTTCATCGAACAGTTCAGCAAAGGCTTGGGTGGAGAAGTTGGACATATACTTCCAGCTCAACCAGATGGCAGAGACGGAGGCCATCAAGGTGGCGGCGCTGCATCTAGATGGCGAGGCCCAAGATTGGTGGTTCCACGGGATGGTTACACTCGGGCACTTGATAGTGATAGCTTATGCCGAGTTCACTCGGAGGTTGATAGAGAGGTTTGATAGGAGGGGTCCGGAGGACCACTTTGTTGAGCTTACGAGACTCAAGCAGACCGGGAGTCTGGATACATACATCTCAGATTTCCTGAGACTCTCGATGATGGTACCAAATCTATCTGCGGCCCGGATGATCTACATGTTCATTGATGGGCTAGCAGATCGGCTTCGGGGATTGGTCAGATCCACTAGACCGACCACACCCCATGACGCAGTTGGCAGGACACGGGACTTGCAGGATGCCTTACCTAGGACCAGGCCGCCTTACCCCTAGAGACAGGCTTCCCAACCTAAGGGGAAGGATGTGAGGATTCTGCCTCCCAAGGGGAATCAGGGTAGAGGACAATTGGATGATGATGCCAGGAGGGAGTTGAAGAAGAAAAGATTGTGTTTCACCTGTCAGGAGTCGTGGGCACCATGACACAGATGTGCTGCTAGCAAAGCACATTATATCGAGGTCTTTTCCGAGAGCAGTGGAGAAGAAGATGAGTATGATAACGTGGGGGCAAGGGGCAGCCATGCAGCGTAGGATCATTTTCCACCTCCACCAGCAGGAGCAGGAGGTGCAGCCTTTGCACCTACCGGAGGGACCCTTGCAGCATTGCGAGGAGTTCCCAAGTATCTGACGTTGCGCGTCCGAGGTACAATAGGGGGGCAGCGAGTATCAGTATTGGTGGACCGTGGGGCAACCCACAACTTCATCGATGCATAGATGGTAGAGCGGAGAGGCATACAGACAGAGAGCTTTGATGGGTTTTCAATGTTGGTCCCAGGAGATCAGACTATGCAGTGGGCCAAATATGTCCCAGCGCTGGCAGTGACGATGGGCACCTACACAGTGACTGACCACTTTTTCGTGGTTAAAATACCGGATACCAATGTGGTATTAGGAGTACAGTGGCTGATCACTCTAGGGAAGGTCACCACAGATTGGGAGGCCTTGGAGATGGAGTGGGATGACAAGAAGACCGGGAAGCACGAGAAGATATGGGGCATGCACACTTACCCACCTCAGACTGTTTCAGCTCACTGGATGGAGGCAGACTTCCAGAAGGGAGACATAGAGTGGGTAGTAGAGTTGCGTGCATCAGAGGCAGAGGCTACCAGGCAAACAGTTCATCCAGATGTACAGACCATCCTTGACAGGTATGTCGCGGTGTTTGGGGACATACCACCAAGATAGCCACAGGATCGAGGATTTGCGGATACGATTGAGCTAGAGCAGAGCATACAGGCCATCATTACCACACCCTATAGGCACCCCAAGGCCTATCGGGATGAGATCGAGCGGGCTATCCACGAGCTGTTAGCTATTGGACACATTCGGCCTAACACCAGTCCTTTCGCTTCTTCGGTAGTGTTGGTGAAGAAGAAGGACGACACATTGAGGATGTGCATTGATTACAGGGCTCTAAACAAAAAGACCATGAAGAACAGGGACCCTATTCCACAGATTGACGAGCTGATGGATGAGTTTAGAGGGGCACGGTTCTTCTCAAAGATTGATTTGAGATCCGGATAGCATCAGATTCGCGTGAGGGAACAGGACATTCCCAAGACCGCTTTCAGGTGCCACTATGGCCATTTTGAGTTCTTGGTGATGCCCTTTGGGCTAACCAATGCATTGGCCACCTTCCAGTCATGTATGAACCACATTTTCCGTAGCCACCTGAGGAAGTGTGTGTTGGTCTTCTTTGATGACATATTGATATATAGTAGGACATGGGAGGAGCATCTCCAGCACATAGAGGCAGTGTTGCATATTTTGGAGGAGCAACAGTTTAATGCTAAGCTCTCCAAGTGCGAGTTTGGGTTGACGGAGATGCTATACTTGGGACACATCATAGGGGTGGACAGAGTGAGGGTCCACGAGGAGAAGATCAGGGCCATCAGGGATTGGCCAGAGCCGAGAAATGTGACGGAACTTCGGGGGTTTGTGGGTATCTTCACCTACTACAAGAAGTTCGTCAAGAGTTTCTCTCAGCGTGTTGCACCCCTTACAGGTCTGACGAAGAAGGGGGCATTCAGTTGGACAGACACAGCGCAGCGAGCCTTTGACAGGCTCAAGGAGGTGATGAGCAGCTGTCCAGTGCTAGCATTACCAGACTCCACGCAGCCATTTGTTCTAGAGTGTGATGCATCAGGAGAGGGGATAGGCGCAATGTTGATGCAGGGAGGCCACCCTATAGCTTTTGAGAGCCGGAAGCTCCTACCACATGAGCGGTTGTATGCCATATACGACAAGGAGATGCTGGCCATCATGCATGCATTGGCCAAATTTTGGCAGCACCTGGTAGGTAACAGGTTTAGGGTGAGGACTGACCACAACAGCCTCAGGTTTTTCTTAGAGAAGAAACAACTACAGGAGAGGCAGCAGAAGTGGGTCAGCAAGATCCAAGCCTACGACTTTTACATCGAGTATGTCAAAGGGAAGAACAACGTGGTGGCTGATGCACTTTCACGCAAACCAGCCACGTTGTCTCTGATGAGTTTGGACGTAGATTGGAGGGCTTGACTATTGGTGGAGTACTCCAAGGACAGGTTTGCTTGTGAGGTTTTGGATGGACAGGTGATAGATGACAAATATAGGGTGATGGATGAGATCATCTGCTACAGGGACAGGATCTTCTTGACTGAGGGCTCTCAGCTCAAGAAGAAGATATTGCAGGCTTCTCACGATTCACCATTGTTTGGCCATCAGGGGTTTACCAAAACTTACAGGGCCATCAGGGAGAGGTTCTCATGGAAGGGCCTCAAGGAGGACGTACTCCAGCATATCAGGGAGTGCGAGGTTTGTCAGCGCAACAAGGGGGAGATGAATCATCTGGCAGGTTTGTTGCAGCCTCTTCCCATTCCAGAGGGGAAATGGGAGAGTATCTTGATGGATTTCATCACAGGGTTGCCCATGGTGCAGGGCAAGGATTGTATATTCGTCGTCGTTGATCGACTGACGAAATATGCGCATTTTTTCGCCATATCCGCACATTATACAACAGCACAGGCGGCGGAGCTGTTCTTCAGGGACATCTTCAGGTTACATGGTCTTCCCAAGACCATTGTCAGTGACAGGGACAACCGCTTCATGGGCGGGTTTTGGCAGGAGCTTTTTCGGTTGTTGGGGACAGAGTTGACACTAAGCACTAGTTACCACCCACAGACAGATGGGTAGACAGAGATAGTTAACAAGTGGCTGGAGGGCTACTTGCGTAACTATGTCAATGGGCAGCAGAGAGCATGGCTGAAGTGGCTGCACCTAGGAGAGTACTGCTACAATAACACACATCACATGTCCATCGGTATATCTCCATTTTACGCATTATATGGTTATCATGCTTTATCTTTTGTTGATGTGATGTTTGGTGCCAGCAAGGCTTCGAGAGCCAAGGATTGGATCCAAGAGAGTTAGGACATCCTCCGAGCTCTCAAGGATAACATGGCTACAGCGCAGAACCAGCAGACGCTGTATGCCAACAGGGGTCGGGTGGAGAGACATTTTGAGGTAGGGGACTTCGTCTACCTATGTTTGCAGCCATACCGACAGTCTACTCTGAAGCAGAAGGGAGCTGAGAAGCTCAAGCCCTGTTTTTATGGGCCTTACAGGGTGATACGCAGAGTTGGGCAGGTTGCTTATGAGTTGGAGCTACCCCAGGGCAGCAAGATTCATAACATCTTTCACGTATCGTGCCTGAAGAAGGCACTGGGACAACAGGTGACAGTGACAGGGGAGCTTCTGCCTACGGATGATGAGGGGCACTTGGTGCTACAGCCGGAGGCCATTATTGATACCAGGGAGAGAAAGTTGCGGAGAAGGACAGTCCAGGAATTCTTAGCGAGGTGGAAGAATTTGCCGGATGAGGATGCCACTTGGGAGAGTGAGAAGATCTTGCAGCATCCATCACTACAGTTGCTTGGGGTCAAGCAACATTTTGCCGAGGGAGACTATAATATTCCCAATTAGCGATAGCTAATTGGAAATATTAATTTTGACCAATTTTGCCTTATTATACTTGGAGCATGAATAAAGTGGGTGAAATATTAAATAACTCACTTAGGATAATGTGTTTCCCTAAATTCCACATCGTATTTGAGGAAGTGGGGCCTAGTGGCCAAGTGGACATGTAATATTCCTAATTTGCGACAGCAAATTGGAATATTCTATTTTGTTTATTTTGCCACCTATAGTTTGTAAATAAATAAAAAGTGAGTAAAAGGGGTCTAAACTCACTTAAAAGAAATAAGACATCCACCTAGTAGCACAACGTTGTGACTTATGTGGGAGTCAAGGGGGGGACCCAACACCATGTGGAGGAGGGGGCCTATGTACACTCTAGAAGTTTCTCCAAGCTTCTGTGGAGATAAGGATGAGAATGTGGATAAGGATGAGGATGTGGAGGAGAGAGAGAGACTACGTTGGGTTTTGGAGGGAGACCAACACTATAAAAGATGAAGGAGCCTCCTCATTTCATGGATGCTTGGATTCTTGGATTATTGATTATTGAGTGAGACATTTGTCTTCTCTTTGGCACGCTGGCTGTTTAGCCCGTCTGCTGCACTGTTTAGTGCACTGAGTGTCTCCGGTCGGAGATCTCACCCTTAGCCCCGGGGGACTTCGAGTGCCTGCTCGGGCAAGGTTATTTTCTTAGTATCATCCTCCAGGACAGCATTATTGCTGCAGCAGCGAAATTCTGTGTTGTAGGGTGTTGCCGTGGTGACTTTACGACGCCACCTCCTTCTCTTGCTTTTCAGAGGGAGAGTCTCTCTTTCCTTTGGAGGATCAGTTTGGGAGATTTTGGAGCTGATTTGCAGATCTTGGCATCAGGCCAACAGTTATTCTGCCCCTACTGCGCAGTCCCTTTTTGCATCTGCGTTATTTTTATGGTGCAGCTGCTGTGAGGGTTTGCCGGTTGATTTGTGGGGAAGATCTCAAGTGTAAGGATCAGCCTTCCACTTTGGAGATCTATTGGAGGAGGTCTACTTCAGTTTATCATCATATTCAGCCTTCTTTATTTGGTTTCAGTTTGGAGTTGCAATAGCTGCCCAACAACTCCGGCATTTTGGTCGTATTGTGTATTTCAGCCAATCCCTTGGAGGATTGAGATCTTATTGCTTATAAGGGTTAGAGCTTTGCTCCCCTATTGTATTTGAGCTATATATTGTCATATCTATGTGTTGGAGCAGAATTCTATCTTAGATTGCGTTTTTCATAGCCTGGTTTTATGCAGAAATAGCAGTGTTCTTTCATTGCCATTGTACATGTATTAGTGAGGCTTGCAGTTCTTCTCTTGAGAGGTTGTTTCCTCAAGGCTTGTACATTTTATTGCTGCTATAGATTTTTATTGGCTATATATTCATATTCTTGTCTCACAGCTTCTGGAGAAAACGCTGAAGGGTTTTTGAATCATTCTCTTGTCTTGCGGCACCTCAATCTTGAGGGGTTTTCTATGCAAAGCGGCTGTTTAATCTTGCTTAATGCCCATGCCATATTCTTAGACCTATTATCTGATTATTCATAGTGCTTTAAATCTTATTCCTTCAGGAAAAATGCTGCCCTTGCTTCAGCAAAATTCTGCATACTCAAAGTCTTGGGAAATCAGGGTTTTTATTGACTAGTCGGGAAGGAGGAACTGTTTAACTTAGTAAAACGCCTTTGTTTGAGCTGAAATTCGACATGGAAGTCCCTCTTAACCTATTATAACATATTCTAGAACCTTGAGCCGTCATTTTACGCAGATTTTCTGATCCACTCATTTTAGGGCCAAAATCCTCACTTTTCCCCACCTTTTTGCCCTTAAAAGATGAGTAAAGGTTGCTGCTGTTATTTATTTTGGTTGCTAAGAATTCTCAGACATATTCTATGGTATCTACAGCCATGACACCTGAAGAATGCGTTTTTCAGGCATGATCTGCTGAAAATTCCATTTTTGGGATATTACAGGACATCGCAGGGAGGGGAGGACGTAGACCACGTGGGCAGCGTGGGGCCTACCTCACGCAGTTGAGAGGGGCAGCGTGGGCCAAAGGGCACGTAGGAGATGGTGGGGCCTAGGGTTGAGAGAGGCCCATCATGATAAAAGGGAGGAGAGCCTCTTCATTTGATCATTCATGTTTATGCATCTTGAGCTTGTCATTTCGACTTGGAGCATGCTGGCTGTTTAGCTTGTTTGTAGTACTGTTTAGTACGCCGGGTGTCTCCATGCGGAGATCCCACCCTTAGCCCCTGGAGACTTCGAGTGCTTGCTTGGGTGAGGTATTCTATCATCATTTTTGCAGGAGGATTTGTGGTTGCCTTCGCTGTGGAGCAGAACATCTAGGGACTGCGTAGTCTTGAGAGAGAGGACGCAGTTCATCTTGGGGGAGCTCCGGATTGGTACCATTTTGGAGGATTCGGGCTAGAGAATTGAGCTAGGGGCCAGCCCTTGCCTATTGGAGATATTTGGGTGAGAGGGAGTCCCTATTTTCGAGGTTGTCATTCAGCACAAGCGTGGCCCTTGGGGGGATAGCGTAGATTCTCAAGGGGAGCATTTTCGGGGGTCGAACATTTCAGAAACGCTCTCTGGGCTTTTCTGGGTATTGTGAGTAGAGGTCGATTCCAGAGTATTAGCATTTTCCGAGTAGGGGAGCAGCCCCAAATACTCATTTTGGTTCCAACAGTTGCAGCGGCATGGCACTATTTTAGCAGTTGGAGTTATAGCAGAGAGCAGCCATTTCCCTTGACATTCTGAGAGTATTCATACACTTGACTGGTGCAAGTCGAGGTGCCATCATTCTGATCACCTCTTGTACTTCTTTATATTTCTCAGTATAATAAAATGGCTTAGCATTCTCTCTATTTCATGTGTATCTGCTTCATGGTTTGTTTCTAGCACTATATGTCTTGTTGTATGCTTTGTATTACTGTCTATTTCCCCTTCGGCATATTACAGTGGTATCAGAGCTCATAGACCTGACTCAGCCTGTGGAGCAAGTTGTCTATGACACCGGAAGAGAAGCCGTATATTTGCTACAGGGGTAGGAAGTACTGTGACCGAGAGCGTAGGTTGCAAATCACCTACGAAGAGGGTGACTGCGCTCCAGTAGTGGACGCAGAGCAGGAGGAACCGATGGCAAGTGATAGTGACGCGAAGAAGTTTGGGGAAATGCTCCTCAAATCAGTAAAGGATCTGTCAAGGCAGATCGAGGTGACGAGATAGAGATTCACTGCTATAGAGGCTAGGCAGCGTGAAACCCCAAGGGGTTTCCAGATTGGTGAGGGATCAGGCACATCCCACCATTTGCAGGAGCACGATGCCACTTAGCACATGGCATCTCATGCACCCACACGTTCCACTATGCCCACTTTTCTGGCTGCAGACACAGGGGCAGGAGCACAGCAGGGGCATGAACCTGGCCACATGGGTGCTTACTTTGCTGAGTACCAAGCATACGGGCAGGAGTTCAGGGATGCCCTTTCATTTCACGATTTTGTCCATCTCCAACGGGACAGCAGACCCCGCGACCATCATAGGGGACACCAGCATTATCACAACGGAGACACTCAACGTATGATGAGCAGGTTCCATTTGCCTATGTTTGATGGTTCATTGAACAGTTCGGCAAAGGCTTGGGTGGAGAAGCTGGACATATACTTCCAGCTCAACCAGATGGCGGAGACGGAGGCCATCAAGGTGGCGGCGCTGCATCTAGATGGCGAGGCCCAAGATTGGTGGTTCCACGGGATGGCTACACTTGGGCACTCGACAGTGACAGCTTATGCCGAGTTCACCCGGAGGTTGATAGAGAGGTTTGATCGAAGGGATCTAGAGGAGCAATTTGTTGAGCTTATGAGGCTCAAGCAGACCGGGAGTCCGGATACATACATCTCAGATTTCCTGAGACTCGGTGATGGTACCAGATCTATCCGCGGCCCGGATGATCTACATGTTCATTGATGGGCTAGCAGAGCTGCTTCGGGGATTGGTCAGATCCACTAGACTGACCACACTCCATGATGCAGTTGGTAGGACGCGGGACTTGCAGGATGCGTTACCCAGGACCAGGCCGCTTTACCCTCAGAGACAGGCTTTCCAGCCTAAGGGGAAGGATGTGAGGATTCCGCCTCCTAGGGGGAATCAGGGTAGAGGACAGTTGGATGATGATGCCGGGAGGGAGTTGAAGAAGAAGAGATTGTGTTTCACCTGTCAGGAGCCGTGGGCACCAGGACACAGATGTGCTGCTGGGAAAGCACATTATATCGAGGTGTTCTCCGAGAGGAGTGGGGAAGAAGATGAGTATGATGACATGGGGGCAGGGGGCAGCCATGCAATGCAGGATCATTTGCCACCTCCACCACTAGGAGCAGGAGGTGCAGCCTTTGCACCTACCGAAGGGACCCTTGCAGCATTGCGAGGAGTTCCCAAGTATCTGACGCTGCATGTCCGAGGTACAGTACGGGGGCAGCGAGTATCAGTACTGGTGGACAGTGGGGCAACCCACAACTTCATCGATGCACAGATGGTAGAGCGGAGACGCATACAGACAGAGAGCTTCGATGGGTTTTTAGTTTTGGTCCCAGGAGATCAGACTATGCAGTGTGCCAGATATGTCCCAGCGCTGGTAGTGACGATGGGCACCTACACAGTGACTGACCACTTTTTTGTGCTTAACATACCGGATACCAATGTGGTATTAGGAGTACAGTGGCTGATCACTCTAGTGAAGGTCACCACAGATTGGGAGGCCTTGGAGATGGAGTGGGATGACAAGAAGACCAAGAAGCATGAAAAGATACGGGGCATGCACACTTACCCACCTCAGACTGTTTCAGCTCACCAGATGGAGACAAACTTCCGAAAGGGAGACATACAGTGGGCAGTAGAGCTGCGTGCAACAGAGGCAGAGGCTACCGGGCAGACAGTTTATCCAGATGTACAGACCATCCTTGAGAGGTATGCCGTAGAGAAAACCACCCTGTTGCGGTTGCATTGCTCAAATATTTTATTAATCTACTGAACAAATTTACATGGACTAGCTTACAACCATAAGCCAGAAGAATTGGATTTCTCTACTGTATGTTGACATCTATCAATTCGGAAATTTGTTTCTCTCGCGGATCTACGGACTACCAGACATTGGAAACTCCCACGACGAACAATTCTCGCCCAACCACCTTTGGACTGTGCAATTCCTATTGGATGGAGAAAAATATTCCTACTATGAATCGTCCAAATCACTGTCTATACCAAATCCTCCATGCAAACCATGTTTCATAAATGTTTCATACTAGGCTCTCAATTCCTGAACACGAGCAACCCAACAACAACATCGTCCCGCACACAAAACTGAATCAAAATCTGATCTGGAGGGGGGAATTTCTTCACTCCAACTCACACCAAAATACTCTCCAAAACATACAACAAGGATGCCAAATTTCTTCCACAACCAACACACAAATTATGAAAATTATATCTCTGATTTATGCTCACAAATCTTTGATATATCTCTACATAAAATATGCGAGCAACAACTGCATACTCTACTCACTCACAATGCTCTAACAATCGCATCCTGGCACACTCTCCAAACAACCAACCCAATAGGCTCAATGTCTTCTTCTATTTATAATTTTTCTGTGTTGAGTCACACAGTGAATGCTACAGGTTATGGATGTGAAAATTTATGAATACAAAATTACAGAAACCCTACTGCAGTATCTTGATTTACTTCTTGTAAGATTTTGTAGATGTTCTATGCTTGATGCAACTTTACTTTTATCAACAACAATCACATGAATTTACAAGTAAAATGCAGATAGAACATACCAGTGATCCTTTAGAAGACAAGTCAGAAACAGAGAAAGGTGATGGTGCGTTACGGCGGTCAACAGGATGCTTCAACCAACAAAGAATTCATGGTCAGCTAACCCAGCATGTGTCACAACAGTCCTCAAACAGTCACATGGTCAACTCAGAAGTCAACCTCAGGAAAGTCAATGCTGCCCCAGAAAAGTCAACGCAGGGCAGCAACATTAAAAGTCAATGCAGCTCAACTTCTGGTCAACCTTTGAGCTCGATTTTTGTGACAAAGAGTACGGCCTCCTTAGATCGAAGTCTCCTCCAAAATTTAGCCCAATCGGACCATGCGTTGACCAAAGTCAATGCTGGTCAAACTTCCCCTTAAACCCTAACCGCAGATTTCTAGCTGCAGTAAATTTCATCCTTCTTGTTGCGGTAAAATTCATCCTTTTTGTTGTGGTAAACTTCGTCCTTCTTGCTCCTTAGATGCTCGTATAAGAGGAGGAGATGTGTGTTGAGATGAGTGGAAAATGCACCAACGTTGACCCTATAAATACCAATCATGAGAGGTGTGTGATACATCTGCTGGGGGTAAAAACCTTAAGGCCGACCTGCATTTAAATTTATTATAAATAATAAATTCAAAATAAATGTTCTTCTCATCAAATTAAAATCAATTTTAGATCGATTTTACACCTCTCTGAAAGATGAATCCAATACAAATATTGGAATCTTCATCTGAGTATCACAAGATGGAGTTTGGATCTAGTTGTCCAAATTTAACACTCCACCTCAACTAAGGAGAACTCCATCCGCCAGTGCAATCAAACATCGTGCGTCATCTCGCCGTAACTTGCTTTGTTGGCCTCTTTATTTCAGAACAGAAGTGGGTCAGTCACAAAGACATCATTCCCGGCTGACAGATTCAGCCCAGAGGTCAAAACCTCTATCGGACTCACAAAGAGTCTACAACCAACCTGAAGTTGGTTCATTTGACCCGAAGTTAGCCGGAGGTCTGAGACCTCACTAGACTTGATCCCAGATCAAGTGGTTGGATCGTGCCATCCTAGATAGAGAGTATGGCAATCTCTGATGTGTCCATCAGTCTTTGCTACTAGTCTCTAGCTTTTCCCACCTCATTGGCCAAATGAGAGGTAATTCCCATGAGCCTTGAACTCAATGGGTAGGATGCATACGGGGCATAGATAATGAGAGGTGAACTAACTCAATAATCACAACGGTGGAGTCCAAGCACACCAACAAGGTTTGGCAAGCCTAGCCTTGTGGTTGCTCATAGCTCCGAGAAGCTGTCCCCAAAGCCCCCCAGAGCTCTTCGAGCTCATCGTCTAATAGGACCCACATCATAGGGTCGTTCCACGATACCAAGTCTCTCACGGAAGGTTAGGAACTTGACCTTCCCCAAGGGCTTAGTGAGAATATCCGCGACCTGCTCATTAGTTCCTATATGATCGAGCCTTACGGCGCCTCGCTGTACCATATCTCGGATGAAATGGTACTTGATATCAATATGCTTGGATCAGTCGTGGAACACAGGATTCTAGGTCAAGCTAATCCCACTCTGATTATCACAGAGTATCACCGTGGTATCTAGCACATGCTTGAACAGTTCACTGAAGAGTTTTCGCAACCAGACTGCTTCACAACAGGCCATACTTGCTGCAATGTATTCGGCGTCTGCGGTGCTCAAAGCCACCGACTTCTGCTTCCTGCTCATCCATGAGATCGAAGCAGAACCAAGGTTGAATCAGCATCCTGATGTGCTCTTACGATCCACCACATTGCCAGCCCAATCGGCATCAGTATAACCAAGGAGTGTCACGCTCTCGGCAGTGTATCTCAGCGCATGGTTTATTGTGCCCCGAAGATATCTCAGAAGATTCTTGGCACCAACCCAGTGAAAGTGATGAGGCTCAACCATCTGTTGACTCAAGGTGTTCACTGCAAAACATATATTCGGACGAGTGTTGACTAAGAACATTAGGGCCCCTGCGAGTTTACGATACTCAGTAGGATTTGCCAATATGGGCCCAGCAGCGCTGCCACTCAACTTCTTGAAGTTGAGTTCCATTGGTGTTGACACGAACTTGCAGTCCACCATACCAAATCTTTCCAGAAGTTTCACAATGTATTTTCCTTGAGAAAGGAAAATCTCGCCAAGTCTCTGCCAGACCTCCAGGCCTAGGAAATAGTGCATCAGTCCTAGGTCCTTCATCTCGAACTCAGCAGCAAGCTCCCTCTTGCATTGATGAATGAGAGGGTCAGCACCTATCAGGAAGAGATTGTCCACATACAACACTAGAATGAGAGGCTTCCCTTGGACAACCTTGAAGTAAAGGTTCAGATCAGCATTACTTCGAGTGAAGCCTAGCTTCATCAAGTAGCTATCTATCCTCTCGTACCAAGCTCTGGGTGCTTGCTTCAACCCATAGAGGGTTTTCTTCAACCTGTAGACATGGGTGTCCTGATCCTGGACTTCAAACCCCAGAGGTTGTTCTACATACACCTCTTCCTTTATTGCACCATGCAGAAAAGCTGTCTTGACATCCATCTGATGAAGACTCCATCCTTGCGTAGCAGCAAGGGCTATGATTGATCGAATGGTAGTATATCGTGCCGCAGGTGCAAATATGTCATCATAGTCTATTCCTTCCTTTTGAGAGAAGCCACGGGCAACAAATCTTTCCTTGAAATTTTCAGCACTTCCATCAGATCCATGCTTGATCTTGCAGAGCCATTTTGCGGTGACAACTGCTTTGTCCTTCGGTCTTGGAACCACATCCCAGACATCATTCTTCACTATGGACTCATATTCTTCGTGTATAGCATCCTTCCAGACTTGATGCTTTATGGCTTCCTCAAAAGATCCAGGTTCAGATTGTACAATAGTACTCATGGCAGCCAGATACCCTTGGTATCTACACGGCTTCTTGCTTTCTCGGAATGTCCCCCTCGAGCCAACATGTCCCTCGGCATCTTCGAGAGTGTCCCTGAGCCATGATGGTCTCTTTCTCAGTGAAGGAGATGGATTGATTGGGTCCATTGGTCCTTCAGCATTAGACATTGTCTCATCCTGCGGTTCTTCTTGATTTCCAGGCCTTGCTTCATGATTTTCCTCAGATCTCAGAAGATCTACTACTTTCTTCAGGGAAGCATCTTCGTCAAAAGTGACATCATGGCATATCTCTACTTCCCTTTGACTAGGTACATAGACTCTATAGGCCTTAGAAGTTTCGTTGTAGCCCACAAATATTCCTTTCTTCCCAGAAGAATCCAACTTACTTCTCTTTTCTTTTGGCACATGAAAATAAACAGGACATCCAAAAACTCTAAAATGTGAGACGTCAGGTTTCTTACCAGTGAAAACCTCTTCGGGAGTTTTGGAGTCCAGGGCAGAATGAGAGCATCGGTTTTGAATGTATACAGCAGTATTCGCAGCTTCTCCCCATAGAAACTTTGTTAGACCCTGGTCACATAGCATGGCACGAGCAGCTTCCACAATGGTCCTGTTCTTTCGTTTAGCAACGCCATTCTACTCAGGAGTATAGACAGTAGTGGTCTCCCTCTTAATGCCAGCGTCTCTGCAAAAGTCCTTGAACTCATTTGACTCATATTTAGTGCCATTGTCGGTCCTCAAAATCTTGATCTTCTTCCCTGTTATATTTTCCACCAAGGCTTTGAAGGTACGGAACCACATGAAAGCCTCATCCTTCTTCTTCAAGAAGTATATCCAGGTTTTGCGGGAGAAGTCATCAGTGAATGTCATATAGTAAGAACATCCTCCCAGGGATGTCACGGGTAGCATACCAGATAGATTAGAATGGACCAGTTGCAAAATATCATATGTCTTTGTGACACTTGAGGGGAAAGGTCCCCTTGTATGCTTTCCTTCGGCACAACCCTTACATACACCTTCATGATTATTTCCAAAATCGGGCATCCCTATCACCACCTTCCTTGCTTCGGGAAGGGCCTTGTAATGAAGGTGTCCAAACCTCCGGTGCCATAGTTTAGTTTGTCGGATAGTATCACATGTCATAGCTCCTAGTGGACTTCCTTCAACCTGGTAGAGTGTTCCAACTCTAAAACCAATCACGATAGCTTCCTTGAGATTCTTCTTCCACATGCGCACCTTTCCATCAGTGAATGCCACATTGAAACCTTTGTCTTCTAGGGCTAATATAGACACAAGGTTTTTCTTCAATTTTGGTGCATAGAGTACATCCCGCAAATGTAGGACTTGTCCTTGAGACAAGTGGAGGGTCACAGTCCCTGTCCCTTTCACAGGATATGTGGCATTATCTCCAAGGATAATTTCTAGATTAGTATCCTTCTCAACCATGTCAGAGAGTGCTTCCTTGAACCCAGTGATGTGTCTTGAGGCACCACTATCTATCAGCTAGACATCCATAGTGTCGAGCGAGGATGCAGCAGAGAGGGCAGATACAAGAATGTATTCATTTATTTTATCAACAACATTTGACTCCTCATACCTGGAGTTTCTAGACCTTTTGAAAGGTTGATTGTTTCTGCCAGAGGGAGCCTTCCTCTTTCCTTTGGACCTATTGTTTCTTTGATTTCCATTCCTCTGGTTGTTGTTGTTGTCATCACTATCGGGAGAATCCTTCTTGAAAGGACATTCTCTAGCATGATGACCTGGCCTATGACAAGTGAAACACTTGCCCTTCTTTCCTTGGGCCCCTGCTCTTCCTTTGTTCTTTGAACCACCAAAGTTCTTCTTTCTAGAATGAGCAGCGTAGGCAGCGTTTATGTCATTTTCGTGTTCCTTCATTCTTGTCTCTTTTTGCATGCATCTTGATAGTAGCTCGTCAAAGTTAGGAATTGTATTATTATTGAGAATGGTAGTGTTGAATACTTGCCATTCATATGGGAGCCCTCCATGTGCGGTGAGTACCATCTCACGATCAGCTATTGTCTCCCCAATGGCTAGCAGATTGTTCTTGATCTCGGTCAGTGTCAGAAAGTATGTTTGGACAGACTCATCCCTGCCTTTCTTCAGATTCTTCAATTGATTCTTGAAGAATAACACCTGGTTTGCATTGTTTACTTTGAACATTTGTATTAGCTTATCATACATCTCTTTGGATGTGCCTAGCTCAGATATGTAGGCAACCAGACTTTTATGTATGGATTCCCTGATCATTAGCTTTTCTTTGATCTCCCCCTTCTTATACTTGGTTTTAGCAACAGCAGTAGCAGTGGATGGAGGTTCTTGTATCTTACCCAGTACATAGTCCATGAGATCATGGTCTTCTAATTTGAGATCTAATATCATCTTTCAAGCATGGAAGTCATCCCTTCCAGTCAGCTTGTCATCCTCCTTGAAGCCATAACTTGTGGAAACCATTTTTCTCTTTTGGTGATTGCTGTAAGTTAGGGCTTGTCTTCACCTCAACTCCAATACCATGTAATATTTTGTAGATGTTCTATGCTTGATGTAACTTTACTTTTATCAACAACAATCACATGAATTTACAAGTAAAATGCAGATAGAACATACCAGTGATCCTTTAGAAGACAAGTCAGAAACAGATAAAGGTGATGGTGCATTACAGCGGTCAACAGGATGCTTCAACCAACAAGGACTTCACGGTCAGCCAACCCAGCATGTGTCACAACAGTCCTCAAACAGTCACACGGTCAACTCAGAAGTCAACCTCAGAAAATTCAATGTTGCCCAGAAAAGTCAATGTAGGGCAGCAGCATTAAAATTCAACGCATCTCAACTTCTGGTCAACCTTTGACCTCGATTTATGTGCCAAAGAGTACGGCCTCCTTAGATCGAAGTCTCCTCCAAAATTCAGCCCAATCGGACCATGTGTTGACCAAAGTCAATGCTGGTCAAACTTCCCCAAAAACCCTAACCGCAGATTTCTGGCTACAGTAAATTTCCTCCTTCTTGTTGTGGTAAACTTCGTCCTTATTGTTGCGGTAAACTTCGTCCTTCTTGCTCCTTAGATGCTCGTATAAGAGGAGGAGATGAGTGGAAAATGCTCCAACGTTGACCCTATAAATACCAATCATGAGAGGTGTGTGACACATTTGCTGGGGGTAAAAACCTTAAGGCTGACCTGCACTTAAATTTATTATAAATAATAAATTCAAAATAAATGTTCTTCTCATCATATTAAAATCAATTTTAGATCGATTTTACACCTCTTTGAAAGAGGAATCCAATACAAATATTGGAATCTTCATCTGAGAATCACAAGATGGAGTTTGGACATAGTTGTCCAAATTTAACACTTCTCCTACTTGTGATTTAATTATACAAGTTATTTTTAGAAATATTCAGAAAATAATGAAGTAAACACAATTAGAAGCCTACACATTTACAGATCATTTACTAAAGCATAATGCACATATGACAAAGGACACACATGATTTTTCGGACAAATGTCCCCGCAAAAATCCAATGCGAGAAAACCGGTGCAGCAACTCTTTGAGGGTTTATTTATTATGCAGAATATCTGAATACATCTAGGGAAGTTGTAGTGGTTTTCCCCACAGAGAAATTCACGGCAGTAGTACCTTATCACTTAGAGACACAAAATATGACCGATTCAAACCCTTTAGGAATTACTGAATACGAGCCCTTTCTAGCCCACTGGAACCCTTAGTGCAACTTTTCCAGCCTTTGCGTCAGCCCCTCTAGCCCAGCGTAACCTCTACGCAGCACAGGCTTCCCCTGCGTCACTTTGAAGGCCTCTATGCTGCCCCTGCATCACCCTCTGCGTGGTCTCTGCGTCAGCTTGGCTAGGTTGCGTCCCTCTTGCTGGCCTCTGCGCTGCCTAGTATGGTACTGCCTCTATGATTTATGTATTCTTGGCCTTGGATCAGAACATCCCTTGCCGATCTGCCCCTCACTAGCACTGCAAGCTCACTCGAAAATTCTCAGCGAACCGCGCCTAGAATTTAGACTCAGCGAAAGTGCTACTACTCTGTGTGTGTCCTCCAACTGACCCCAAGATTTCCTTCAATACTTTTCTTGTTGAGAAATCAACAGTTGTGGTCTAATCACTAATCAACGGCTAAGATTAGAGAAAGCTTGACCCTAAATTAATTCACTTTAATTTTTCAATTGCCCTAAGTTAGACTTAGGGTCCCCATTAAAATTTTTAATTATTTGAATAACTTTTACATCAGATAGAATTTCTCCAAATGATTTCTGGGTCTTGGAGATCTCATGTGTTCTAGCCTCTCCAAAAATTTTAGAGCTAGAGCACATCCGAAGCTACCCAAAATCTCAACACTCCCTCTTAGCGAGAATGTGTTGTAGCAACACTTCACCACTGAAGCATCACCCTGATCTTTGGCATCGATCTCCTCGCTGCTGATGCTTGGCTTGCTGCCCTCCATCAAATGTGCTGCAATTTTCTGTAATGATGCCCATGTCATTGCCACTAACACTGCCGCATCTATACTACAGCTGCCTCTCAAATTGTGGCATCATGCTGCCTATAGCACTGCCACTACTAACTATTGCACTGCAACTCAGTTGCTGAGAAGTAAAAAATTGAAGGACAATCACCCAATCAATTGACATACAATTCAGTCTGGCTGCATCTCATCACTGAAGCATCCTTTGCTACTGCTCTATGCTATCCCTCTAGAGCCTATGCGCTACTATTGCTCTGCATTGCGTAAGCATTGCCCCTCTGCGATGATGAAGTCCCATCAGCCTCTGCGCTGGTACTGCCACTGCACTGCGATGCTCCACTCTTCAACGTCCTAGCACTGCCTCTGATTCTCCATGATCTTCTGCACCCACTGACTCCAGTCATCTTGTTACTGTCTTAAGTCTCCTGTAGCTCATATGTGATCCAGGATTTTGGGCACCTCAGGGTTCCTTCCTTCCACCATCTGTAGCTCACTCTACAGATCTATGTTGCGCCGCCTCTTCTCTCGAGGTACATGAGCACCCATGGCCACATCATCTTTGCTTCCATTGCTACCTTTCGTTGTTGCTCCTTTGGAATCCGAAGCTTCCTTGTCTTTCCTTTTGGGACAAGTATTGGCGAAGTGTCCAAGTTTGCCACATCTGAAGCACCAGACCTTGGATAGGTCCTTCTTATTCTTCCCATACTATTGCTGTCCCTTAGGTGATAGGGCTGCATCTTCCTCCTCCTCCTTTATCTTGACTCATTCAACGCTAAATTCCCTCTTAATTACCCTCCGGATCTCCTCCCGTTGAAGGATTTCCCACATGTCTCCCTAATTTTGGAGTTGTGCTCTGCCCAAGATACTTTAGACAAAGGTCTCCCACTCATCGGTGACTGCATTCAAGGCAGTCCTCACCATCAGCCCATCATCCGGAGTTGCCCCATGGCAATCAACTGGTCTCAGATAGTCCGCAATCTAAAGAGGAAGGGATCAATCTCCTTTCCCTTATGCATTTGGAACACCCGCATTTGGTTTTCCAAAAGCATCTTCCGCTGGACAGAGCTACCTTGATACAGCATGGTCAAAGCTGTCGACACCTCATTTTTCGTCTTATTCTCAATGATGTGTGGGACCACGTGATCCTTTACTCCATCCATGATCACGCACTTTGCCCGCGCATGATTTTCGTTGAACTTCTTCAAAGCCTCTGCATCGGTCGACACAACTAGGACATTTTCTACGTGGTCTCTTATACCATACTCCTCCAAGGCTGACAAGATTCTGGCTTGCCAGATCGCAAAGTTAGACACACCGTCTAACCTATATTGATCTCTTAGTCCACACGGGGACATCTCTGATCAAACAGTCGAAACAAGTCCTCTTCTCCCTTCTACTGGTCCTGCACTCAACAGAAGATTAGATCTGGGTTTCTTGGCAATAGAAACCCTGTAGAGAAACTGCCCCCTCTGACAACTAATTTCCCTCCTAGAAATCCTTCGCCAATTCTGCCGAATCAACCCTCTACGATCACCCTCCTGATCGAATCTCAAATTTCTTGGAAAAATTCTACTGAGGGACTGTTTCTCCTTACTTTTTCACCTTTGCTAAGCACTGTTCTGCACCAAACGAACCAATGCCCCACCAGCAACTTCGAAGATCAAAAGCTGCACTTCCATCCTCGACAATTGGCACAACGTCTCTCCAACTTAGACTGCGTCACCCTTTAAGGCCTGCATCAGCCACTACTGCTTCAGCCTAGCATGAGCCTAACAGGGTCTACGTCACCCACTAGGGCCCGCATCAACTCTGCATGAGTAGACAGGCTTTGCGTCCCTTCTGTTGGGTCTGCATCCCTGCTGGTGCTGTGCCGCCTTCTCCTGGACTTGTGCTGCTTCAGCAGCCCTTCCTGCAGCAAAAATCTTCACCCCCTTGCTGATGGCTTTAGCTTGATCTGCAATGCTCTGATACCATGTGAAAATTTATGAATGCAAAATTACAGAAACCCTAATGCAGTATCTCGATTTACTTCTCCTACTTGTGATTTAATTATACAAGTTATTTTCGGAAATATTTATAAAATAGCGAAGTAAACACAACTAGCAGCCTACACATTTACAAATCATTTACTGAAGCATAGTGCACATATGACAAAGGACACAAGGACACACATGATTTTTCGGACAAATGTCCCCAAAAAACCCAATGCGGGAAAACCGGTGCAACAACTCTTTGAGGGTTTTATTTATTATGCAGAATACATGAATACATCTAGGGAACTAATAATGGTTTTCCCCACAAATAAATTCACGGCAGTGGTACCTTATCACTTGCATACATAAAATATGGCTAATTCAAACCCTTAAAGAATTATTGAATACAAGCCCTTTTTGGCCCACTGTAACCCTCAGTGCAGCTCCTCCAGACTCTGCATCAGCCCCTCTAACCCACGTAGCATAGGCTGCCCCTGCGTCACTCTAAAGGCCTCTGCGCTGCTTCTGTGTCACCCTCTACGAGGTCTCTGCGTCAACTTGGTTGGGCTGCGTCTCTCCTGCTGGCCTCTGCGCTGCCTGGTACAGTACTGCCTCTCTAATGTAGGTATTCTCAGCCTCGGATTAGAACATCCCTTACCGATTTCCCCCCACTAACACTGCAATCTCACTCGAAAATTCTCAGCAAACCGCGCCCTAGAATTTGAACTTAGCTCAAGTGTTGCTACTCTGTGTGTGTTCTCCAACAGACCCGGGGCCTTCTTTTAATACTTTTCTCGTTGAGAAATCAACGACCGTGGTCTAATCACTAATCAACGACTAAGATTAGAGAAAGCTTGATCCACGTCACTTGGAACATTCTCACCACATGTGTATATTAATTCACTTTAATTTTTCAATTTCCCTAAGTTAGACTTAGGGTCTCCATTAAAAAATTTAATTATTTGAATAATTTTTATATGAGGTGGAATTTCTCCAAACGATTTCTGGGTCTTGGAGATCTCATGTGTTCTAGCTCCTCCACAAAGTTTTAGAGCTAGAGCACGTCTAATGCTACCCAAAATATCAACAATGGAAGACTCAACAACTCTGTTCACATGCTTCAAATTTGGTTGAGAAAGGATTATTGACCAGATCAAGCCAATTGCTCCATTAGGCCTGTTATCGCTTGCCACTGTTAAGCAGGTAAATCCTCTCTGCGGACAAAGACGATCCCTCTAGCCCTAGAGTGGGTCTAAAAACAAAGGGATACGCTATAGTGTTGCTTACTAGTTAATGAATGAACAAAGGACATGGTAGATTGACCTACTTGGAATCCAACGCTGTCGTCGTTGCTGAAAGAGTAGTGGCCTCTCGCTTCTGCCTTGGCAAATCACAATCCGTTCGCCGTTATGCTCGGATACCTGCACATAGAACAAGAAACGAGAACAACATACGACATACTAGTTTCACTAGTAACCATTAGCCAGTCAAAGAGGGCTAAACATATTGCATTAAACGAACGTCATAACACAAAAGTGAAACCAAACAGTAGTCATGTATATAGATGAATAGAAGGAAGAGTTACAACCAATGCTTTGACGTCGCAGTCTCCTCTAGCGGGGTTCAAGAGAAGCGCGTCTCAAATGCTCGTCAAGGAATTCGGACGGGATGAAGGCATCGACTCAATCTCTCTCAGAAGTCATGGACTCAAGCTTCCTCAACGTAATTCCTTCGTATTCTGTCTTCTCTAGTAATTCAACTATAATATGTCTAATTCTCCATGTTCAGTTAGCTTGTACTAAGAGAGATAGTTTCTATTATAGAGGAAAAGGAGGAGGTTAGGATCGCTACAAATGTGGGAGGGAGGCCTATCCTTTAGGGAGTTCCCATAAGAGGTGGAAACCATAAACCTAAAGGAGGGAGTCCATGGTTTATTAGTTCAACCACTCCCAATGACTCATCCTCGAGGTGGTTGGAGTGGAATCTCCGCCTCTATTTTTAAAAAACATTCCATAAACAGATTGGCGCGGGTGGCAAACTGGGACAAAGTGCCAGTTGGCGCGGGGCCCAGTGTTAATCTTCCTCTTTGGCGCGGGGCCCAGTGTTAATCTTCCTCTTTGGTGCGAGGGCATAACTGACTACTCACGCCACTGCAAAAACAGGATTTTTGAGTCTCTGCTCAGGGAAATGTCAACAAAAGGAATATTACTTTCATGTAAAGGAACACAATGATGGTTTTTGCAAGGCATGACACTGCTTATCGATCATGGAAATGACCCTCCAATGGGTAAGATGGGGATTGCAGGGACAGTGACAAAATACTGTGTAACAAATGCCCCCTAAAGCATGAGGTCCGAGGGAGAGGGAGGGGCGAAATGCTTTATGAGAACGCGTTCGAACCAAACGCCATTGTTGGAAGACCTGCAATTACGAATACAACTGATATCTCTAATACATGAACATGTGGTATGGGCGCAGCCATCCATAATAGAACATATAAAAACTGAGATCCGAGGTATGGACGCAACCATCCAGCAGTAAGGATCAACAAATAGACTCAGGTATGGTCACAACCATCCAATCAAAAGAGTCATGCAATAAGTCATGATAATCCACAAAAATCCGCAGCCTGGATCTTATCAGACAAAATCCAGGGTCTTGCGCTCCATCTCAACCCGACCAAGTACAAATTCAAGCATGCAAATATATGAACTGAAGTCGAACATGCAAGAAAATCACCTGATTACCAGCCAATAATGAAAGTTGTTAACAGGCACGAGAGAAATCACCAATAATGACAATGGCTCTCAAGGTACAACCGGTACAATCCACAGAATGTGAACAGTGATCTGGCGTCGAACATTCGCGGAATCACTTGATCAAAGGCCAATGATGTGGACCTTGCGTTGAATGCGAAAAACCTGCCATTAAGGCATGCAGGCTCCAAGGTACCAGAAGAGAGTCTCTAGATTGAATTCCTGGATAATGAACTGAAGTCGACAGGAAGTGACCTGATCGAAGGTGGGCCATAATGTTTCCCACATCATCGATATGAGACAAAGGAATATGATGATAGTGAATCAGGACCAACAAAGAAACATAGGAAGGTTGAAACTACAAAGGCAAACTTCTCTTGAACATATCAGCGGCACGACATTGGATTTGACAATATTTGACATCAAAGGATCTGAGGTCATGATGACGTGGCAAAGAGCAAATGAGAGGTGAAAAGAGATTACCTAAACCCATGGAGGCAAAAATGACAAAATGAGATGTCCCCAACCCGACACGAATGCAGACAAGTGTCATGTTCAAGAGCGACATACTGCCAACATAACTAAAGCTTGGTTCCATTTTCCTCCACCATTTTTGGTGAGTATCCCAATTATTTTTTAGAACAATCTTGAAGGGGATAGCATATGCTTGTGCTGTAAGTTTGTCCTTTGGAAAAATCCAACTTAGTACATTTTACGAGCCCTAGGAAGGAGGAACTCGAGTAACATCATGGCGACGAAATCTGATGTCATCAAGGTTTAACGAGTCTGACAAAGGGAGAACTCGACATCTTTTCATGTTTAGAGAGTTTGAAAAGAAGGCAGAAAAGAAAACTCTATCATGACCTTTTTCGTAAGTAGTTTCTCAGATCCGAAAAGGTAGAAAACAATATCTGAAAGAACCTCTTAGTTGCGATAGGCTAAAGTATTCCTTTTTCATAAATAATCTATCCTAGCCCGAAAAAGGGGTAAACGTATACTGGGTAGATATCGCTTCGCAGCCATTTAACGAGTTCGAAACGACAAGAGTCTCGGAAATCTTTTCAATTTTTGAGAGTCAGAAAATCGTTGAAAGATGACTCTAGCAGTGAATTTTTCATGTTTTTACCAAGTCCGAAAAAGTATAAAATTTAACACGTTCCTCCATCACTATGTCCTGAAAACCTGTTGCTACACAAGATACACGTGTAAAACCCATTTTTCGAAAATAATATAGTAAAATAATCGAAAAACATGTCTTAAAACCTAATTAGGGTTGTAAAAAGTTATAAAATGCCAAAAATGGTAAAAATAATTACTTTTCACTTTTTTCCTCTTGTGGAGCAAATAGTTATCCATTTTACAGTGTGATTTTGCGGCGACTATAGTGGACAATCCAATAGACCAATCTCAAATCCGTCAGTTCCAGGTAAGAGTCGAGATCTTTCCCTGCATTTTGAATCATTTCTTACTACTTGCAACTCTCAATTTCAAATTATGGGGGAGGAAACATGAAAATTAGGGCACGGCGGTTGGCGCGGGTTTTGGGCACGGAGTCGCGCCAACCACTCAATTTTTTACACTAGGGCGCGCCCATTGGCGCGACTGTCTGGGAAACAGTTGCACCAATAACACAAACCATTTTGTGTGCAAAATGCAAGTCACAGACCCCAAACATTCACAAATTCAAGCTGCAAAATTAGCTAATACTAACATATGATTGTGTTTACAGGTAGAAAGCGGCAAAATGGTGATCGAATGGAAAGAACGGGAACACAGCGAAGAAGACAAGCTTTGCCATGGAGAATGAGAGATGCATGGAAGCTCTCAGGGATTGTGGACTGAAGAAGTTCTTCTTGACACCATGTCTCTATGCCCAACCAGAGTTGCTACAATATTTGATCAGCATATGGGATGAGGACCAAGAAAAGTTCCTCCTTCGAGATCAGGAACTTGAGGTTGATGTTTCTGACGTCTATTTCATCACAGGATTGTGACGGAGGGGAGCAGCACCGATCCTAACCAGTACCCAACCTTGCATGGAGAGTATGTCCATGGTGATGGACAAAGTATGTCGAGGGGCATAGAAGGGAACAGGAAGTGGGAAAGTTGATATCCAAACTATCCCAGACCTAGCACTAAAAGTAGTGCTACATACCATCACACGAGCTGCGGGATCGCAAGCACCACACGAAGCAACAAAAACACAGTTGCTTCTTGCTGTAGACTGTTTGACACCAACCATCTACAATTGGGCAGAGGCTGTGACAATAAACATGAAACACCAGCTAAAAAAATGCAAGAAGGGAAAATTGAAGCAATTTGGTTATGGGTCTATCCTGGTATGGTTCTTCCTGGAACGACTACCAATTTTTCAGTGGCAGGAGGTCATAGTCCCAACACCACCAGCGAGAGAACCACATATCGCCCAATGGGCGACTTTGATGCCGAGGGCAGGGGGTGGTCAACAAATGTCTTGGAGACCGGAGTTTTTTGATTGGCTCCGCCGACAGTTGATTGTCATGGATGATTGGCCCTACTCTGGTACAGATTTTACTGGTGATCCGGACCTCCCACTACCAGAGGGAGAGGATTGGGATGAAGATTTGGGTAAGACTCATTTTTAATTCTCATGAGTATTATGATTTTTTTGTTTAAATTATGTATGTTCTGACATTATATCTATGTGTTTACAGATGTTGGCCCAGAGAGACCTGTGGGCATGTCTTCGATAGCGAGGCGAATGTAATATCCCCAACGGGAAATAGACAGTAATACCCAGAAATACAAATATGCAAATATATAGAAAAATGCCGGAACTGGAAAATAAAGCAAGTACACATAAAAATACCAGAACGCTAAGCCATTTTATTAATTCTGAGAATACATGTATGGGTACAATAGATAATCAGAAGGAGTGCACCTATCCTTGCACAAGGCAAGTGAAGACCCTCTCAGAATAAGAATGGCTGCCAAAAGAGACTGCGTCCTAGCTGCTGGAGAAATCTGCCGTAAAAAGCTGCTGCTACAAAGCACTGGAACTAGGGGCTGATCCCCTAACTGAAATGAGCTGAAAATCGGTAGACTGCCTGTACTCACTGCTCCGGATAAAACCCAGAAACCATGAAGCAAATGCACCACCTCCGAAAATCCACCAATGAAGCCCTCCTCAAGGAAAACGCTGTCTCTCCCAAGCTCAGCGCAGAGGCACAAGAAAGATGCTAGAAAGGGGCCACAAATCCTCCTGCTAAACTCTCCGGCCGAATCAACAATCCCTCCAAGCTGAAATACGCTGAAGCTACCACAAAACCACCCACAAAAACGCTGCACCACAGAAACTGCGTCCTCCCTCCTGAACTGCGTCCTCTCTCCTGGATTGCGCAGTCAATCTATGAGGCCAGCTACTCTGTAAAACGTCCACCAAAATCTCCTGCAAATCAACTGCTGAAACTGAAGGAAATACCTTGCCCGAGCAGGCACTCGAAGTCCCCTGGGGCCAAGGGCGAGATCTCCGACCGAAGACACTCAGTTCGCACTAAACAGTGCTGCAAACCGACTAAACAACCGGCGTGCTGAAGTAGACAGAAGTCTAGCTCACAATATCATCAACATATCAATAATGCCAAATGAGATGGCTCTCCCTCCTTTTATAATGCTGGCCCTCCTCAAAACCCTACGTGGTCCCGCTCTCTCCCACGTGCTCCTCATAAGACTGCGCAGAAGCTCCTAGAGGCTACGTGAGCCTCCTCTCATGCGTGGTGTGGACCCCCAAGGCTCCCCCTTAAGTTACAACGTTGCCTCTACTAGGGAAACACTTTATTTTATTTAAGTGAGTTAGACCCCTTTTCTCACTTTTATTTATTAATTAACTATAGTCGGCAAAACTATACAAAAATCATATATTCCAATTAGCGGTGCTAATTAGGAATATTACAGTCTCCCCCAGCAAAATGTTGCTTGTCCTCAAGCAACTGAAGTGATGGATGCTGTAAAATCTGCTTGCTCTCCCAAGTGGCATCCTCATCCGGCAAAAATTGCTTGTCCTCAAGCAACGCTTGAACAAGCCTACTCTCTAGCTGACGCTCTCCACCGATACTGCAAAATGTGCCTGGCTCCCACTGAAACCTCTCTGTCTCCTACATCACCCTGATACGAAGGGATATCTCAATGCCAAGATCCCAAACTGGACTCTCACAGTACCAGTCAACCAATAATCCCCCCGGATCCGATCGCCACCATGGCCAATAATCGCCCAAGTCCCACGGCTCGGACTGTGCACTGCCTCTGGCTATGACTAATGCTCTAAGAGGTGAAGACCACCAATAAGCATTAATGCTCCTGGGCTCCTGCTGCGTTGTACCTGTAGTTGCATATGCTACCCCTCCAACTGCATACCAACTCATCACCTCTCTCCAATCCAAGTCATGACTCAATCCCATGCTGATCCTGCTCTCCTGAAATTGGGAAGGAGTCCTGAAGTAACGACAACTGGTGCCCTCCTGCCGACTGGGATCTGTAACATCTACTATGTCCAAGTGCCCCTGCTCCACTGTGCTCCCTACGAAGAATACCGTACCATCAAGAGGGTACCAACTCATGATCTCCCGCCAGTCCATCTTGGAGGAAGCATTTGATGTAGCAACAACAACTGCATGTGGAACTTGCCTGGAAGGTTGCCGCCAACCCGTAATCATCTCCCACTGCCAAACTATCACATCTACCTCCAACATCTCCAGAGGATATGGATCTGTAGCTGCTGTCACGGTACTCGGTGTCTGTGCATCCGACTGCTCCACCTCAAAGGATGACCCCAATGCTAGCCACATATCCATCATAGGCTCAATGTGGGCACCCATCTGGACCTCACCCAAGGGAATGTCATGCCTGATGTCCATAGTATCCTCCTCTGCTGACTCAGGCTCCCTCATGTACTGCTCTAGCTGAAGCATCACAAGTGACTCATCACCCAGAGTATCTCCTATACAGTCCCCTGACTGCTCACTCTGCACACTGTAATACGGCTGCAATCTACTGTCATCATACCTGCATGACTGCTCTTGCTCCACAGAAGCAACCTCAACTGATCCTATGGACTCATATGGAAGAGAGTCCTCACCCTGGCATATAGAAGGAATGCCCTCCTGTTCTACCTCCGCCACCTCATCTGCATTGAATATGCCATCCACCCTCTCGATGAAGTGTCGATACAATGTCTGGAGTCCAGACGCATGCTGGGATGCTACCTCTGCTGAACCCAATATCCTCTGCTCATGCATGATCTCAACATGCCCTGAGGGGAAAATGATGCATGTCTCCCTCATGACCCGCTCCCCAAGCGTAGGCTCAGCAATGACTAATGTGCCACCACAGCAGAGGATCATCTCATCCCCTAAACTGTGGCTATCAACTAGCGTACTGACCCAGTTCCACTGCTGAGAAGTCTCTCGCCTAGTGTGCTGAGGGCCATCCAAATGTCTCGGGTGTGCCTCACGGACCCTACTGCTCATGCCCAAAGTGCCAAAAGACAACAACAAAATCAGTTGTGCCCATGAGTGATGTAGAAGAGTGTCGGATGTGTGAGTCCCCACCGATATCATCAAGTATCGCTCCTTTGTCTCCTCATCGATCCTGGGTGAAATACCCCCAAAGGTAAGCCCAGTGTCCCTGTCTGTGAGTCTCCCTGGATGCAATACTCCAAGACCCTGCTGTGCCGCGTCGTATGCCCTCGCAAGCCACCGGTCATCCATGTACTCCTCAACATGCCACTGCACACTAAGGCATACCCCTGAGTACTGCTGGATACCTCGTGCTACTACTGTACCACCCTGTACCGTCTCGTGCCCTGACTGTATCCAAGAATCTGTCACTCCCCGCGTGCTCTCAATGTGATGTAGGGCACTCCTACTCCACAATGCAGTCCCACACACTACGGTACACCACCATGTAGCTCCATGTCCACCAGTAGTCCACTGATCACTGCTAGAGGCTCCCACACATCCATGGATGTGATGTCCTAGAGCTGTGCCTCTACATATCGGACTACCACCAATCGGTATCGTCATGTCCACCGTCGCATCACTATACCCGCCGACAAATGGATCATCACTGCAAATCCTCCTCAAGGGGTCCGAGAAGTGAATCTCCCTGTGTGTCAGTAGTGTTACCACCACTGCTCGGCTCTGCTGCGTCCTCTGTGCCCCACACAAAGGTGAAGAATCCTTTGCCCCATACAAGGTGCCATCTGGTGGCCTGCCAATGCCAGCTCCTCTGACAAGCTCCTGCCAAGGTGTGCTGACCACCCCGTGATCCCATGTATGAATGTCATGCCAAGACAACCTGGGGAGTCTGCCCATAAACTGGTTGGCCACTGGAGCTGACCGAAACTGCACATGCTCTACTACTAGGCCAACTGTACTCTCCAAGACATAGTCAGCCGACCTGCCTGGGAAACGATAGGTGATCCCACCTGGATCCCAATGCCAATCTGGGGTTCCTGTATTCCCCGTGCATAGAAAATCCTGCTGAGCTACACTCGGATCCATCACTATCTCCGTAGCCCGCTCCACTGAGTACCAACTCAAAATTTCTCGCCATCCAACCTCAACATGTGGATGCTGTACCTTGTGCAACTCTGATCGTCTCATACCGCTATCCAAGTCAACATATGAGATCTGACTAGGTGGCTCTGCCTCTCTCTCTTCAACGGGAAGAGATGACCTAACAGCACTGCTAGTCCCATCCATGCATGCCTGAAGGGGAATGATCTGACGCTGCAATGTGCCCTCAGGTTGTACCATCAGGGAATCCAGTTGTTCCCCAATGCGGGCCAACTTGGCAGCCGTCTCGGCACAAGCCACTCTCATGCCCTCCAGCTCCACGTCCTGCAACAAAATGGCCTCCCGAACTGATGTGGCCTTCCCTTTCAAAACTCGAAGGTTTGCTCGAAGCCGACGATACCACTGCCTGCGACCATCATCCGATACCTCTGTATCTCCTAGTGCCTCATCGAATGGGGATACATCTCCTGACACTGCACCCATCTGTGTGCTGCTACCACCCGAAGATTCGGACGCGACTCCGGTCATCACCTCAATGGATGGCTCTACTGGGGTAGGCTCTATCTTCTCCACTACCACGTCAACCGACACGGCCAAGGAGGTCTCCAATGAGAGTGAATCTTGTGTCACACAAGGTGTAACCTCGGACTCCCTGCAATCCTGTGTTCCCTCATCCTCCAAGTGTGAGGTAACCATTTTAATGGTTTTCCTCTCCGGTACTCGGTCAAGCTAGAAAGAGGTATCCAACTTCTCCACCCAAGCTTTTTCTAAGCGCCTGGATGACCCGTCAAATGTCGGTAGATGGAATCTGTCCACTGTGCACTGTAAGCCCCCATCATGTGAGCGCCTGTTCCCTCTGTGAAAGTTGTGAGGTCTACTATCACGCCGGAGCTGAACATAATCTCTGAATGAGAGAGCCTCCATGAACTCCTGCCCGCATGCCTGGTACTCTGCAAAATAGTCACCCATGTGGCCCGGCTCCGGCTGTCGCTGTTCTGTTGCCCCTGCGTCCCCTGCTAGGAAGGTAGGCATGGTGGATCGCGTGGGTGCTGGAATATCCCTCTGTGCTCCCCTCTGTGCTCCTGCCCCTGTGTCCTCTGCTAAGAATGTGGGCATAGTGGATCGCGTGGGTGCATGCGATGCCATGATGGGGATAGCATCACGCACCGGCACATGATGGGACGTACCCGACCCCTCACCGATCTGAAAACCCCTTGGGGTTTCCCGCTGCCTAACCTCTAGCGCAGTGAGTCTCTGTGACACATCCTGCATGTGTTGGAGGAGCGCCTCTATAAATCTTCTCTCATCATCATCACCTGCCATCGGCTCTTTCTGCTATGTGTCTACAGGCTCCTCAGAAACTGCACGGCCGCTGCAAAGCCATACTGCTGCTTAACTTCAACCTCCGATTTACCCACTGAAAACTACTCAGAAAATTCCAGGAATTTGGGAAGATGATCCTTGCCCAAAACCCAGAAAAACCCAGAAGACGTTTCTTCTAATTCCAACCTTCAAAATTTGACCCTTTATATTTTGGCCCTTTTTCCAATTTCGTTTCTAGTACTGCAACTGCTATTGCTCTCCAAAATTCCAGCAAACCTCTGTATGATCTCCTTCCAATGTCATAGACCACAGGCTGAGCCAAAATTATGCTCTAATACCACTGTAATATCCCCAACGGGAAATAAACAGTGATACCTAGAAATACAAATATGCAAATATATAGAAAAATGCTGGAACTGGAAAATAAAGCAAGTACACATAAAAATACCAGAACGCTAAGCCATTTTATTAATTCTGAGAATACATGTATGGGTACAATAGATAATCAGAAGGAGTGCACCTATCCTTGCACAAGGCAAGTGAAGACCCTCTCAGAATAAGAATGGTACCTTAAAAGGGTGCGTCTAAGTGCTGGGAGAAATGTAGTAGAGAAAATTTCTTGCTAGAAACATGCTGGAACTGGGGCTGATCCCCTAACTGAAATGAGCTGAAAATCGGTATTGCCTTTGTACTCAGCACTCCGGACAAAACCCAGAAACCATGACAAATGCACCATAACCGAAAATCCACCAATGAAGCCACCCTCGGGAAAACGTTGTCTCTCCCAAGCTGTTGTGAGAGGCACAAGAAAGATCTTTGGAAAAGGGCCACAGAATCCTCTGCTAAACTCTCCAGCGAGATCTAACAATCCCTCCCGAAGCTGAAATACGTGAAGCTACCACAAAACCACCCACAAAAAACCTTATTTTACTTTGCTGAAACTACGTCCTCCCTCTGAAGACAAGTCTCTCTCTCCACGAGCTAGCATGAGTCCAATGTAGAGACATTACTCTATGTAAAACGTCCACCAAAATCTGTTGCAAATCAACTGCTGAAACTGAAGGAAATACCTTGCCCGAGCAGGCACTCGAAGTCCCCCGGGGCCAAGGGCGAGATCTCCGATCGGAGACACTCATTTCGAACTAAACAGTGCTGCAGACCGACTAAACAACCGGCGTGCTGAAGTAGACAGAAGTCTAGCTCACAATATCATCAACATATCAATAATGCCAAATGAGATGGCTCTCCCTCCTTTTATAACGCTGGCCCTCCTCAAAACCCTACGTGGTCCCTCTCTCTCCCACGTGCTCCTCATAAGACTGCGCAAAAGCTCCTAGAGGCTACGTGAGCCTCCTCTCATGCGTGGTGTGGACCCCCAAGGCTCCCCCTTAAGTTATAACGTTGCCTCTACTAGGGAAACACTTTATTTTATTTAAGTGAGTTAGGCCCCTTTTCTCACTTTTATTTATTAATTAACTATAGTCGACAAAACTATACAAAAATCAAATATTCCAATTAGCGGTGCTAATTAGGAATATTACAAATAACTCTCGTGATTTCTAACCTCGTGGTGAGGAAGGCGAGGAGGAGGAGATCGTGCCGAACCTAGAGGGGATCACATGCAGAATCCCGGACTACGCACGATTCGATGATGTTCCTCGTGCCTACTAGAGACATACCGTAGGGGTGCCAAGTTGCATTCACTACTTGCTGAGGCGGCTGGTACAAGCAGTGACATGCTATCATGAGCATCACACTGATTAAGCACCTAGGCTTTATATTTTCATATTTGAGAGACATGGTTTCTCAAGATGTAACAAAAACACACATATTTTTTGAATTTATGATGCACACTGATGCAAACACGTGATATATATATATATATACATCTATTTTCCTACATGGATCTTTTTCATATGATGATGATTTTACAAATTACGCAAATGTCTATCTAATACAATGTTGGCCACTGTATCATTTAATGAATTCATTCATCTAGGATTATATTGATATGTGATAAACTCAAAATGTATTTCTAACAAACGAATACGTAAATACAATGTCAAAATGTATTGGTTTTTGACGGAATAATGACCATTGAGCTAAAGAACGACAAGTTTTGAATCTAGGTTTACAAGCAATGCGCATATGCCGAGGTTTATTGCTTCAGGTAATAGCTCAATGAAAACACTATATTCGACGACATTGTTTGTAGTTCATCTTAGAAAAATACCTTGCAGATCTATCAACTCACCAGCAGGATCATAAATTACCCAGGTTGCTGAAGACAAATTCCTGGTACTGCAAGAAGCACCATCTGCAAAATCGACATAAGGGTTAATAGACATCTGCACAATAAGCAAGACCCATTAAGTAGGAAACGCTCACAAAGCACACCAAACCAAAACATGTACAAAAATTAAAACCACACCTATGTATAGCAATTATGCATGAATGACTCACGCATAGTATTTTTTGAGATACAACCCATTTCTGTGTTGTTCAAGAGAATGACCTTCATAATTAATGAGCTCATAAGCCCCATTTTGCAATACATGTTTAACAACATAAGGCCCATGCCACATGGGTTGAAATTTACCTGCCCCTAGCTTATCATGAGCTTGGTCGTATAGGAGGACGAGATCTCCTTCAATGAAAAAACAAGGGGAAATTGATTGGTCAAAATGAGCTTTGACCCGCTTTTTCTGTGCTTCAATAACTAGGGCAGCAAAGTGGTAGGTTTCATCTAATCTTTCAAGATAAAGGAGATGATCTTCTTCTGGTGAAGTGTTTGGCAGTAATTCAACAACCAACTTGAGTGAAGGTATTTCACATTCAATCGGAAGAGTAGCTTCCAGATCATAAACTAATTGAAAAGGGGTGAATCCAGTTGCACTCTTAACGGAGGTTCGGTATGCCCAAAGAGCTGAAAATAACATGAGATGCCAATTGGATTTATGGATCCCAATCATACGTTGAATCATGGTAACAAGAACTTTTTTTATAGCTTCAACCTTGCCATTGGCCTGAGGATAATACGACATTGAGCTGTCATGATGAAAACCTAACTTTGAAGTCAACTCTGCCACCATATAGTGCTGAAAATGGAAACCATGATCGGTATCGATGGCTTGAGGGACACCAAATTGAGTAATAATGTGATTGAACATGAATTGTGCAGCTGTATTACCATCAGCGGCAAGTGTAGGCATTGCTTCGGCCCATTTAGTTAAGTAATCCAAAGCTACGATGATATAAGCATGCCCCCTAGTCGAGTGAGGGTTACACGTCATAAAATCGATGCCCCACTTCACAAAGGGACCAACAATAATGATAGGATGAATAGGTATAGGCGGCGCACGCATCTTGCATTGATAAACCTGGCAATCATGACATTTACGAACAACGATAATGCAGTCTTTGAAGATAGAATACCAGAAATAACTAGCACGAAGAATCTTTTGTGCAGTGGAATAACTAGACATGTGACTGCCACAGGTGCCATTGTGACAATAATTGAGGACTTTCTCAGCTTCCTCGAGGGCCAGACATCGACGGAGAATGGAATCCACTCCGACACGATAGAGGGTATCCCAGACTATACGATAAGGTTGTGACTGATGACAAATGTGTCGACGGGCATCCTTCATCAACTCAGATCTGGAAGTAGAAGTCTAGAGATAAACGATGATATCATCATACCATGGATCGAGGGTGCTAATCAAGAAAAGTGTATCGTCTAGAATGTATTCCTCAGAATGAGATGGAGGAGAGTCTGAAGGTAGGGAACAAATCAAATCATCAAAGACTAATGACTTCTTCGATTTGGCGACAGTAAATTCCAAATCGAACTCTTGAAGGATGACAATCCACTTTGAGTATTCCCCCCCCAGCAATTGTCGAGACAATATATATGTCATGGGGTTGCAATCGGAAATCACAATCACTATACACAAAAGAATATAATGACGAAAATGCCAAAATTATTGAACCGCAGCAAACGCTAACTTCTTGACGTGTGCATAGTGTGTCTTAGGATCGAGAAGGTTACGAGACAAGTAATAAATAACATGCTCGTTACCATCATCATCATCTTGTACCAGAACCATGGTAATCATACTGAAAGCGGCGGCTAAATAAAGGAAAAAATCACAATGATAGTTAGGAGGACGCAACAGAGGAGCATTGACAAGCAACGTTTTCAGGGCTTCAAAATATTTTTGAGAAATCTCAGCCCAAAAAAAGGGACACCTTGCTTTAATAGTCGTGTATATCCTCTAGCCACTTCAGCATAGTTAGGTATAAAACAGTGTAGAAAATTAGCCTTACCTTGCAAACTCTGTAACTGATGTAATGAGGAGGGAGAGGGGAGATTGATAATAGCCTCAACCTTGAGTGGATCGAGGTGAATTTCTTCTTTGGATAAGATAAACCCTAAGAATCTACCAGAATCAACGTAGAATATGTGCTTGTGCGGATTAAGCCGAATGTTGTAATGTCGGCAACGAAGAAAAATCATAAAAATATGGTCAGGATGGTCCATAAACTTAGCTGAATGAGCGGGAATATCATCCAGATAAGGTTGAACGATGTGACGAATATCGTGAAAAGCATACGACATCGCTCGCTGAAATGTAGCCCCAACATTATTTAAACCAAAAGGGAGCTTCATATATGTGAAAGTACCCCAAGTACAGATAAAGGCAGTCTCATGTTGATTAGTCGGGAGAATTTTAATCTGATTGTAACCAGAAAAATTTTCCATTAAGGAAAAAATCTCACTCTCAGCACAGTCATCAATGATTTGATCGATAAAGGGAGTAGGATAATTATCCTTGGGACAAGCTCGATTAATATCACGGTAATAAACACAGACACGAATAGTTCCCTATTTCTTATCTACATGAACAATATTAGAGACCCATTCTATCAAAGGAATTAGATAAATAAAACCAGCTCTAAGAATTTTTTCAACTTCACTCTTGATAGCGGCAACTTTTCTAGGGTGCACCGGACGAAGACGTTAGCGAACAAGCTTCGAATCGGGATAAGTAGGAATTTCATACACCACTATATTAGGATAAATGTCGGGCATTTCTTCGTAGGACCACGCAAAGACATCACGAAACTTGCAAAAAAGGCTAGTATACACTTGTACTTCATTAGAAGAATAAGTAACCCCAATATGGATGTTCTCGACGATTCCCAGTTTAATGGAAATGTCGATAGGCATCATATGTGTAATGTTACTCAAGTTACCTTCCGTAAAGATGTCATGTGTAAAAACAGGCAATTGAAGCAGAGGAGAAGGAAACTGAGATAGAAAACGATCGAGACAAGTAAACATGGCCCTGAGGCCAAGCATAAACGAGGAACAATGATGACCATAATTCCACGATAGATCCTCAAGATACATGGTTTCCACGATGGCTTCATCGGAGGGAAACACTTCCTTCAAAGGATTCGGCGAATCTAAATCGCCAAGCCAGGGGGATTGAGAGTAAATGTCAAGGGCCATGCTAAAAGGAGTACAATCAGAGTATGGAGGTTCTAAAGCAGTGATGAGTTCACAATAATCAATCTCGATCAGGCTCAAAGGCATCGAATCTTCAAAAGAATCAAGCTATTCAGGCGAAGGAATAATCCATGGGTCATCAGAATTAGAAATCATATGAATCTGAACAATATTCGGTGGAGGAAGAGGAAAAATACCCATGAGGGCAGGATCTTTAAAAATACTAGGTCCTACACTCTCGTAGGGAGTAGGAATCTGATCCACATATGAAACGTTGTTCTCGGAAGAAGAGGTGAAGAAATACAATTGATCGATAGTAACGATCTTTCCTTCATGTGGAAATTTTAGAACACGAAAGAGAGTGGATGGAACACACAACATGGCATGAGTCCAACTGCGATCGAGGAGAAGATTATAATTTAGTTTAGCATCAACGACTTCAACCTCTACATTGACTGTCTTCCCTTTCAAAGTAATTGGTAAACTAGCGAAAACACCTAAGGGTTTTGACTCTCTTCCATCAAATGCTTCTAGGGCATTTGGGGACAAATCCAGGGCTGGAAAACCAATGGCTTTCCAACACGAAGATGACATGACACAGGTTGATGCACCTTCGTCCACAACTGCTCGATGGATGTCGAGACCATTAATAACAAATTGAATAATAAGCGCAATTTGATGCGGAAGTCGTGGAACAAAATTCTCTAGATCAAAAGCAAGAAAGCCAGTATCGGCAGGATCAAGCCCACCAATCTCAAATAACAAAGCTCTTCGCTACTACGGACAACTCTGAAGTACTTTTAACACTGACATCGCAGATACTGCCTGACAAAATCCTCAACAATATTGTAATGGTGAGTGGCATAGGCATTAGGATTATAAGAATACTTGCAGAGTACACCTTTGGAAGGTGGTCGCACAACGAATTCAACATTGGGCCTTTCGATTTCAAGAGGGCCAGTAACAGGTGGGGGGGAGGACCATTAGCAATCTCCTTTCCCATAGCCTGATGTGAGCCAGTATAATCTTTCAACCGAGTAGCAATAGAAATGGCTGCAGAACCGTTCATCATGAACACCTGAGAGCCAAATGAGGCAGAGGACTGAGGTTGCTCTACCATATGAGTCTGCTGAGACGGGAAAAGTTCTTTAATAACGGTTGGAGTTCCCTGGGTGCCTTTGAGCAATCGACTCACTTCGGACCGTTGAGGACAGTCCTTGGTGAAGTGCTCTTCATCACAAATCAAACAAGGGTACTTTAGTTTGCACTGAAAACCGTTGCCAGCATGAGGTTTCTGAGAATATTGTTTCGGGGTGTCGGCTTTGGCCTTACCTTTACCCTTATTTTTAACCTTAGAAGTATTATCCATAGGATTGGCCTAAACGACATTCACTTCTACGGGTTTACCAGAATTCGAAGTGGACTGAGAAGCAACTTTAATTGAAGAAGTGAACTTCGGCTTCCCAGAGTTTGAGGATGAAGATTTCTGAGAAGTTTGAGACACAAAACCAATAATATCATTGACGGATGGAGTCGCTGGTGGTCTAGAAGTTCCAGGTCGAGGAGCATCAGGCAAGATATCATATAACGTGCCAGATTGAGAGTACACAAGATCAAGGTACTGGGCATAAGAAATGGCTTGTTCCTCGGTTACACATGCCCCCATAGCTATGTCTTTGGCAATCTGATTGACAAAGGAGGTAGTGAACCAATGAGTTAGAAGCTGATCAGGAATTTCGAATTTGATCATGCGACGACGACGTCGCCACTCATGAATATTATCCAAGATATGAGTAGCTCGGTCCTGTTTCAATGATTTGAGGAGGTGTGTTCCGGTCTCATAAAGGACTGGTAATTAAAAATGCGTAAGGAAGGCCATAACTAAAGAATTAAAATCTTGGAAGACACTACAAGGTAGCTTAATGTACCACTTTGCAGCGGCACCAGTAAGAGTTCATTGGAAAAGACGGAGTTTAATAGAATCGTCAACCCAAGAATTAGAGGAACACCATAAATGGTAAGTCATAACATGCGCTTGGGGGTCTTCGCTAGTCATGCCCTCAAATTTAAGACAATCACCAGGAATCTTGGTCGGAATCAGAGGCAAATACAGGCTATGAAGAATGGGATCATTCGTCAACTTTGACACATCAGGTAATTCCAACGTAGCAAGAAACGGTAATTGAGTCATCGGAGGTCTTTGATAAGGACCCGCATGTACATTCCACCCAGTCCGAGCAGGATTCTGTCCCCATACATTCTATCCCGGAGGATTCGGATCATAGGGATTAGAAGCAGGATAATTCGGTTGATACTGGGGTTGAGGACCAGGATATTGAGTCGAGGTAGACCACTGAGGTCCTTGCTGAGTAGTATAAGGAGTCTGCTATGGAATGTAAGCATGGCTTTGAGGTTGATGATATACAGGTGGATTTTGAGGGTAAGGAACTTGAGGCGCACTATATACCGGTTGATATGAACCTTGAGGGTAGTAAGCGCCTTGCGGTTGAACAGGTGGTCCAGGTTGAGCAGGTTGAGCAGGCTTCTGAGTGGGAAAAATCGGTTGACTATAGACAGGTAGAATTGGTTGCGAAAACGATGGAACCGGCTGAGGAGCAGGTTGAATCGGTTGCTGAGTTGGTTGAACTGAGTACTGAGGGCCACCGGGTTGGCCTTGTGGGAAAGGTGGACCCGATGGTTGCAATGGATCAGGTTGTCCCTGATAACCAGGTTGACTCGGAGAAGGAACATAGGGTTGTCCTCGTTGCACAACATTTTTGCCATACTGAGCATGTGACTGTGGTTGTGGTGCAACAGGTTGGCCTTGTGGTGGGTAAATTTTCCCCCCAGGATCATAAGATAGTCCTGGTTGATTCGGAGGTCGACCCGAAAGACGGAAGGGTTGTCCATGTTGGACCAAAGGTTTTCCTTGTAAAGGTTGGCCTTGTGGACCGTATGGTTATCCTTGTGGACCAAAGGCATGGTCTTGCTGAGCTAAAGGTTGTCCCATAGAAGGTTGGCCTTGCAAGCCAGAGGGTTGCACAGTCAAGGTAGGTCTAAAATGAGAAACGGTCTGGTAAGGATCAGTAGGAGGCAAATAGACATGATTACCTTTCTCATCATAATGAAGCAGAAATGAATAAACAGGGGTACCGACAGCATCATAGTGATGAAATAGAGGATTACCAGGAGCCTGGGGCTGCCGGGAACCCTGAGAGCTCTGTTGTTGAACAGCCAACAGATACTCTTCAAAAGTAAGACCGCCAGGAATCACAGGAGTAGTGGAAACAACACTAGAAGCAAGCGTGGCCTCTGTCGAGGGAGCATAATGTCGATGTATATCCAACATTCGCTCGTCAAACACGTAGGTAGAAACTAGAGGCCTGTGGCTGTGAAAAGATCCTGACGATTGATGGGTAACAATCGGTGTGGATGAAGCCACACAGACCGTCGGTTGGACTGGAACAGACGTAACAGTAATTGACGAACCAAGAGTCGAAGGTGATAGCCCTAATGAAGGTAGGACTGAACTCTGAGGAGGAGTTACCATACTGGATTGTGCAATGGAGGCAACACCAGACATAATCTAACTCAAGGACCTATATCCAAGCGGAAGTGACACCGATGGTGGAGAAGACTAAGTAGAAACATGAGGGACATCTTCTAGAAAAAGCGGATATTCTCTTGTAGAAACAGGTATTCCTTCACTACCAACAAGACTGGACGAGTCCATGTTTGACTCCGCCGTAAGATCTTTGAAAAGACTACGGTGACTAGGAGGCACAGCACCAACAAAAAATGGCGAGCCCGATGTAAGAGGAGGAAAATATCTTTCTTCCCCAAAACTAGACCAAGCACCAGAAGGAGGCCAATTTGATTTCCACTGGCTCTTCAAGAGGAGATCGAGTAGCAAGAGGCAGTGTAGATGGGAGAATAGGCTGCGAGAACTCGGCATACCTAGCGGACTGAGGAGTTTCAAAAGAAATGTCTGGGAAATAACTACCACTAGGAGGCAGTGAAGACGACGAAATTGGTAGTTCTGCCATCGTGGCTGTATATTAAAACAAAAAGGAAAAAAGAGAACCAATTGAGGACTCCAAGATCAAAACCAAGTAAAACAACAGGCCAAGCAATGAAACTTTAACGGGCGTGTGATTGTAGGTGATAAATTTTATGACACTGAAACCAAATTTTGCTGCCCTTTTGATCAACATCCTTACTATCTTTTATGATATTTCCCCTCTCAAGATCCTTTGGATTGCCTTCCTCTGATTTTGCACTGTTAGAGGCACTTTGATCTGTGTTGGGCACATCTTCATTTCCATGATTGTCTTCCTCCTCATCTTTTGACCCACTGTATTCATCGTCAAATTGATCCTTTGTATCACTGTATAGCTGTTTGCATTCTTTGTAGGGTCATTGTCTTGGGTACCTTCATTAGTTTTCCCATCGCTGTGAGGGTCATTTCCTTCTTCATTAGGTGAGTTCTTTTGGCTGAACTCTTCTTCACTGCCCTGCTCTTTATCTTCATGACTTGGCCTATTGTTATCACTTTCTTTAGTATCGTTGTCTTCTTCTTTTTTGTACTCATCTGTTTTTTTAGTGTCATCTTCCTTATCATAAGAACCACTGTTTTGGCCCTTTTTCTCATCATGAGGTCCACTGATTTTAACTTTGTTTTCTTGCTTATTGCTTCCTTATTGAGAGGCTGCCTCTTCTTGGTCATCAGCACTCTGCTGTTCCTCTCCTTCACACTCTGTTTCTGTCCCATATTCTTCATTATTTTCACCACTTTCATCATCTTTATCAAGCTCTGCATTTGCTTCAATGTTTACAACCTTTGTCTCATTTGAATCTTTCTCTTGATTTCTGCTGTCATCATTTTGTTGTTTGTTGTGGTTATTATCACTTTCGTGCTCACTACTGTCCTGTTTCTTGTCTTCTTCAGCTTCCTCACTGCCCTCTTCCTCATTATCTTCATCTATTTCAGTTTCTACCTCACTGTCTTCTTCCTCATTATTATCATCAGTTTTCTCATCATTAGAGCCATTGTCAGCTTCTTCACTTGGTACATTAGGAGAAGGGATAGGGGGTGAATTTCTTTGTGGAGAAGGCACATGGAGAGATGATGGAGGAGTGGAGGTAGGTGGTTGCGAAGTGGAGGGTAAATCCTGCTGAATGAAGGCTTGGGGGTTTGTAAAGTTGTAAACACATCATGTGAGATGAAGACTTCCCAAGGGATTCCTTGCTGCTGCAGTTGATGTAAGACAATCATTTTGATCAAGGAGTGGTGGAAAAGGCTAGGCATTTGGCGGGCATAGCTTCTTTTCTTGACAAGTGAGGCCATCTTGTCAATGCTCCAGAAATGGTAGTATGGTAGGTTCATTATTTTGACTTTGGTGAAGTGCATTAGTAATCTTATATGATGTGAGTAAATCTTGGAGTATCTCCCCTCACAACTGAAATATCTGATAATTTGCTTCATCAGCAAGGCATACCTCTCTAGCAAGGGGGAAAAAGGAAAAACAACCTTGCAGCCTTGTTGACAGCTTGGTTTTTGGTAGGGTTCATAATAGCACAATTCCAACTTCTTTTGTTTAACCATATCTCGCCAATGTCTGGTATACGTGTTGCTTTGGAAATGGGTTCAGATGAGAGTTCAAACTCCACTCTTACTAGGCTAACTCGGTGATTTTGTAAGCCAAGGACGAACAATCTAGTAATGTTTTAGTGGCTTTTGACTTGCTTGACCTTTTCACAAAAATGATAACACCCAACATCCTGAAAGCATGAAAGGATCATGGGAGAGGAAGTAATCTGAACTGTGTCTAAGGGTTCAAACCTATTTTCCCTTCCTCCCTTGTATTTTTGCTGAGGTTTGGTAGGTCTTTGACTTTCATCACTGCTTGTGTGAATCTCTGCTTCAGACATGGTGGCTGGTTCTTTAGCATAGAATGCTTTTTGAAAACTGTTTGAGGGCCTTTGGGTCAAAAGGTTGCAATGAGTGAAGTGAGGGCAAGGTTGTGAAAATGAAGGCAAGATGAAACTCTCCAGGAGTGCACTCAGTGTTTTAGAGGTTTGTTTGATGTCACGCAGCCTCCTCTAGCACATATAACAATTTTCTCCTTCAAACCCTAACCAAAGGTATTTAAAACTGATTTTTATGCAGCCTAGGGTTTGGTTCAATTAAGCCTTTAAATATGACTTTGCTTAGGAAAATGAAAGCTTGGGAGGCAAGAAAACAAATCACCAACCTTGTGTCTTGACTTTTGTAGAGGCTTTGAAGGTGAAAAACTGAAATTTTGACTCCCTTTAGCAATTTTAGACAAACTTTGTCTGTGCGTAATACCGATGCGTAGCGCAGGTGCATAACAGGCAAGAGACGGGCCAGTCGGGCTTCAGGAGCGTAACGTAGGTGCGTAACACTGGTGTGTAACAGGCAAGAGACGGGCCAGTCGGGCTTTAGGAGCGTAGCATAGGCGCGTAACAGGCAGTTTGTGGACATTTTGCTGTGTCTGTGCGTAACACTGGCCCAGGAGTGTAGCGCCGGGCCCTGGGTGCATAATGCAGTGTTAAATAACACTGAGATCACCCCTCTTGTGCGTAACACTGAGAGCCAGTTGCGTAACACTAGCCCAGGAGTGTAGCGCCTGCAAACTTCACTGATTTTCTCAGAAACTTTCGAAACCTTCTCTCAACGGCTTCCTTTGGCTTGGAGATGAGAAATGGTGCGGGGGGGAAGAACCCAAAAGGCCTTTATAACCTTCTTTGGTATATAAATTTGAAACCAAACCCACTTTTATAATTCATTTCCTTTCACTTTTTTCTGACTGTGTTTTTAGCCTTTTTTGGTCCTGTATGTGGACAATTTGAAGAAAACATGGTTCTTTTTTCACTACTGGAGGCTTCTTAAGGTTCTCCTTATTTTGAAAATCTTCCTGAAGACACTAAGCCCATGCCTCTCAGCTTATACTTTGGAAAAAGAACTGTTTTGAACTTTTAACATCTACACACAGCAAACTCATCCCTTTTTGCCATTTCTCCTTTGACTAATATTCTGTGTTTGAAACCTTCTTTCCTTTGACCTTGTCATTCTTTCTATGGAAAAACACCTTTTCCAGCTCTGTGAAGTGTTGTTTATATCTTAGTCACATTTTTGCAGAATAGTCTTTTGACAAAGAGGTCCTTGTTGGGAGTTTCACTGCTCTGCTATAAACCAGGGGTATATTTGTTTGTTTTTAGGTCACTTTGATCATTGTCTCTTTTGAACTTGGATAGCTTGTTTGTCACATAATGGCCCCTGCTTATCATAGTTACTGTCTTTGGCCATTTCCACCCATGTTTGTCCTCTTTGGCCATTTGAAGGTGTCTTTAACTGTTCTTTACAGAAAGGGGCCTTTGAATCTGACATTTCTGTATTTGAAAACATTCTTCATTTTGACCTTGAGGAGTATAGCGCTTGTCTGCCAAACCATACAAGGTAGCTGGAAAAACCCTTGAAACCATCTGCTATGATGAAGGAGGTTTCTTGGTCACTACTTTGACCTTCTTTGCCTATCTTCCCAAGCTTCTGAGTCTTTAGGGATACTTCAGAAAAAACAAACAGTGCTATCTCCTGAGTTGTTAAAAGACACTTATCAAACTTACTATTTTAGGTGTTCTTTGCCTTTGTAGCCTTAGCATCGCTTTATTACTTGGCCAAAATAGCCATGAATCTTGATCTTCAACAAACACATACCTTGCTGCTTTCTTCTAGGTTGTGAATGGCCTCCTCATGATGACCCACCTTTTTTACCTTACCTCATGGCTAATCTGATGTCCTTTGGTCTTTTTGCAGGAATATAAGCAAAGGGAAGTTGTCCCTCTCCAAGTTTCATGCTTTAAGCCAAACAACTTTTAAATGATCTTTTTGATTTGAGGTACAGTTGCTCATATGCCACTGTCTTTCATGACCTGCATGGACCTTTTGAAGGGTAGCACTTCATAACACTCTTTGATGAGGTCATGTTCTTCCTTGTAAACTTTTTTAACCCTGTTTGCATCTTGCTACTAGCTGTGGATGCCTTTATGAGCTTTTTTAGGTCTCTATCTTTGACTCTGTTTCTGTTGTGTTGACCATTTATAAAAACATTCCTGCAGAAATGCTTTGACATTGTAAATTGCTCCTTTGTAGGCTTACTGCTTTGATCAAGAGGATACCTTTGGAGGTCTTTTGATGTTTTTTGGATAATTACAAGCCTCATCCTTGTGTTCTCTTGACTTCACTTTTGAATACTTGTGGAAATAGTGTATTTAGAACCATGATAGTGCATAACCTAAGTGGCCCTATTTGACTTATGGCAATGTCCTTGGGATAGGTTTTTGACTGAAAACTTCAAACAGGGTTTGGATGAGGGGATAGGGTTTTTGACACTCTATTATGCACTATCATCCTAGACAACTAGAAAACCTTGTTTTACTTCAAAGAGATTTTAGACAGGTAATTTTGACAACACCATTGCTTGAGGCACTTGGTGAGTAGGAGAAAAGTTTGGTTTACTTGGCGAAATAGGGTGTGAAAGTAGAGGGCTTAGGAAAACAGAAACAGAGTGTTATAGGAAGAGGTGAAAAACATAGTGAGAGTGTGGGACATCAGTTCAGGATTTGATCCTGTCTGGGTAATAGATTGGCCATGCTTTGACAAGGAAGTGGGATAATGGAAAAATTTCTCTTTGAGGGTGTTGACCACTGGAGTGGCACTTGATGACAATGAGAAGACTCCATGCCCAAGGATGAACCAGAAGACATTTGTACCATCAGATATCATCAGATATCATCATGTTCAACAGAGTTTTTAAACTCTACGTCTTCTTCTCATCATTTTCTTCTTCAGTCTTCAGATTCTGCAGCCCTGCGGGGATATTGTATAAATGTCACTAGCATGATGAATAAAGCCATGTAACAGGCCTAGGATGTTGGGACTCGATCAGCAAGCGAGTACACCTTGGAGTGTTTTTTTTACTTGGTTAATTATTCCTTCTTTTAGGCGGCGAATAATTTTCTAGGTTTTTTCACTCATTGCATTACCCCAAAGCCGGGGTGACGGCTTGAAGGTTGAGCCCCTAACACATCTTAGTGTCTAGAGTCGATGTATATTACCATGCTAGGTCATCTCTGAAATTTGGCGGAATTTGACTAGGTCTAAGTAGGATTTTTTAATAATTAAAAATTTCCCGCAAAATGGGATTTTTTAATTATTTTCTATGTAATGATGTAAATAAGTGGTCTTCAGAAATGTCTGGGGTGTGTGACCAGTCGAAATTCATCCTCAGAGACCCAGCATTATCCTAGGACCCACTTTGAGGGTCAAAAAACGACTTATGGTCCCTCAAAAGCCGATTTTCCTAATGTCAGTGGAAAAAATGAGAAACAATTCAAAAAAAATTCATAATTGGAAAAATTTGGAAAATTTTCCAAAGTCAAAATAAGTCAAATTTTGACATGGCAATTATGTGGAGAGGTAAAAGGTGATGTGGCACCTATGTGGGGCCCACCACATAACGTGCAACTCAAGTCAAAGTCAAATGCCAAGTCGAAGGCAGTGAAATTGTTTCACGATGAAGTCATGAAGTATTGAGTATGGCCAAAGTTTCAACGTTTCATTTAATTGAAAGTTATAAAGGTGCAAAGGCAAAGTTAGTGAAAGAGAGTGGACCCCACTCACTTTCCATAATATATGGATTAAAACAAATTAAAATGCACATGCCAAAACAAAAGCTCTACGTACAGCCAACAAAAGGAATTGTGCACATGTTAAAGGTGTACACGCTGGCCAGTTTTAACATAACACATCAACATTATATTTGAGGAGATAAATACGCTGCCATATGAACAAAGGGAGCCGCATTTCAACAACACGTAGTCAACAACGTCCATGCAGCAACAGTGTTACGTGGAATTCGTGGGCAGTTTTATGTGGGCAGTTTTACATAGCAGTTAGAGGTGCCAGCAAGGCATAACATGCAGATCTGTGGGACAGATTAGAAGATCCAATCAACGCATAAATTAAGGAGTATGTCTCCACCAATCTGGACTTCCTGTAGCACTTGTACTCTGTCCCCTTCAACAGATTACGCACAACAGATTTTCCTTTATGCTGGCAGCTCCTACACGCAGTTGGTTGGCAGTATTTGGTTCAAATTAATAGAGGTGGCAGCCAGGAGATATATGCATCAGATTTAGAGGAGATTTGCACAGCCAGTCTTCACCACCTACAGCAGTTTACAACAGTCACCTACATCAGTTGGTTCCACTTGCACAGTGCTTATGCCACTTGTGCAAATTCGTTTTACATTGGGATTATCTCCATTGCTACACTTGTCATTTGATTTTTTCATTGGGATTTGCTCCCATAGTTCTATTTAAATGAGCCTTGGGATCTCATTGTAACAGTGGATTTTTGAAGCTTGTGCTTATTGTTATTATGCCGAAATTGTTATTGAGCTGAATAAAGAAAAGTCTTTGGGGTTACTAGCTTCTCTTGTGGTGCATTCTTTGGTTGATGAGGTATACTTGTTTCATTATATATTGTTATTTATCGCAATCTAGTTGTTTTTCTTTGCATTTGCCTGAAGGCACTATTGTCTAGGGAGGGGAGATTTGTAGCTATCTCAGATCTCCTTTGGACTTGGTATGTTTTGCGCTCTTGTTGTAGCTTGTTATTTTCGATGAAATGACAAGCTCAACGTGGTCTCTATATGCCAAGTTTCTTTTGCACTAACAATTGGTTTGCAGAAATTGGTGTGTTCAAAGGACAGGTTGCCAAGTCCATTGGAGTGTGAAGACTTTTTTCGATTCGAATAAGTCAGCTCCAAGGATATCAGAGGTCTCATAAGTTGTTCAAGCCAACATCTCAAAAGATATCAAGAGATTTATCTAAGGGGGTTTCATGAGACTTTTGCTTCTATTCCATCTCTAAAAAAAATCTCATATATTTCTTCTCTCATTTGTGCACATATCTATTTTATCTAGCATTTGAGGCTAAGTTGTTGGGTTTAAATCCTAATTCTCACTCACTAAATCAACTTTTTTCAAGCTGTTCTTAGTGAGGGAATTTGTAACACAAAGTGTATTTTATACTTGCATTGAGTTTCTAACTTTTTCCTTCGCATGCATGTGATTTCCTCTCACATATTTCAGCGATATTTCTTTTGCATGCTAACTCTGTTGCTTGTTTTCCTGTAGGTGTTCTTGGAAGCAATCTAAGTTTGGAGAAAGGGAACTAAAGCATAGGCTAAGGAACACTCTTCCGTTTGGAACCTCAAGTCCAAGTTCCGCCTTATCACTTCACCTCTAAAGCCTCATTCTTTTGAGGAATTGTAACCGCCATTCACCTCAAGGCTTTAAGCCTTTACTTTGTAAACATCTCACAAGTATTTTTTTTTTTTTTTTTAAATCTTACACTTGTAACTTTGGGAAAGAGCAAACTTAAAACGCATATTGTAAGCTTTTCCCAATCCCCTCATTTCTATAAGAGGGCTTCATTTTCATTAATAAAGAGCTAACTGTTCTTGAGGGAGCTTGGGAAGTTTTTCCCATGGTATCTCACCTACTCATTTAGAGGGAGGAAATCTTCTTGAGTGGGTAACTTTCTTTTGCTTAGTTTTTCTTTTAATTTTCTCAAACTAAATCACTTGCATTCATCATTTCGTTTGCTAATCTAGTCTAGTTGCATGTGAATAACTCATATGTTCATTTCGTTAATTGCTTAGATCACATGGTCATTTAAATTTCCTAAAATTGCAATCTCATTTGCCATCACTTACTTATGTTTGGTGATCTACTCCTCATTTGGATAAGTTTCACAACATACTACAAGTAAAGAAGCATAGCATTTCAATTTATGGCAACTTGAGTTATTGTTCTAACTATGAAGCATATTTAATTGAATCATCTCCATCTTTTACACAGCACTTTGCAAACTCATTTCCATATCATTTAGGCATTTCACTTTGCATGCTAGACTTGCGTCTCTAAAAATTAACCTCCAACTTAAGTTGGTTGTATAGACATTAGGGACCCTCCACCCCTATGGACTCCTCATTGTGAGATCCGAATTTCGGGCGAGGGTGAGGTCTGGGGACAGGAGTTCAATTGTAACATTGCTTTAGAACTAATTAATAAAATAAACCAAGAGCACTATCTCATCACATTTACTTGCAAAGTTCCCAAATTTTTGCTATCTTGATGGTCTAAAGATTCACGTGCAAATATTATCTCAAGAAGCACTTTGATGCAGGCATTTTTTCCTTAAATTTTGCAACAAGTTTAATTCTATGGTACTTGGAAATTTGCTTCTACATACAATTTCATTGCATGTTGTCATTTTAATGATCATTATGCTTATGGATAATTGATATATCTCGTTTCATTGGCAAATACCCTTATTTGGTGTTGCAAATTTAATTGCATATTGTGATCTTGGTTTAACACTTCCTTTGTGGGATTATTGTCATTATATCTTGATTTTTATTTTTGAGCAAGCATTTGTTATCTACTTTAAAGCACTGGTCTATGTTTTGAACACGTCATTGAATATTGCTCATATACTTATATGCTTGTTTACATATTGGAAATCAAGTCATCTTTGATAAGTAATTCCTTCTGATCAATTCTCCTAGAAATCTCACATCTTTAACTTAGTTTTCCTTTAGGGACCACCCCCCTTAGCTAACCTAGGAGATAGCTTAAACGGAGAGAGTTGGGAATAGGTGACAGCCCCTTCTCTGAGTTCCTTGCCACCAACCACACCTGTGGGGTTGAAGGCTTTTCCCACTAACTGTAGGTAGGTGTAGGCGGCAAGCGATAACAAGGGGATTACTAGAACTCACATGATTCTTGAATTCTGTTTCTAGAAATCTTGGACAAAGCATTTAGTCATCGAAACAGGTGGAAATTACTGATGACTAACACATTCTCTTATCAAGATGATTGTGTTGCATCAATTAGAGCAACAGGGTATCCCATGGGAAGTATTCATCGCCCATGATGTTTTCACAAATCCACAGCCTCTTCCTCTGCAAACTTTACCCTCATCATCTCATCCACCTTCCTCATTTCCTCCATGAACCCCCAATGACCATGATTCCTCATCCACACATGAATCCTCTCACCAAGAGAACTTCCCTCCTTCACTTCTCCTTAAGCATCAGAACAAGAAAAAAGTGATGAAGAAACAAATGATGAGGCAGAAAGTGACAGCCATGAGGAAGCAGAAAATGACAGCCATGAGAAAGAAAATGATGATGAGGAGGATGATGATGAAAATCAAGAAACAGGGGCAGATTATGAAGAGGAAGACAATTTAGAATAAGAAAACAGTGATAAGGCAGATGATGCAGAGGATGATGAAAACTAAGGCGGTGAGCCAAGCAGTGAAGAGGAGGACAAAGGCAGTGAGCCAAATGAGGAGGAAGAAACAAATGACAGTCAAGAGACAGAGGCAGAATTAGAAGAAGAGGGCAGTGAACATGATAGTGATGAATATGAAAACAGTGAGCATGACAGTGGGCAAAACAATGACAACGATGAAGAGGACAGTTTAGAACAAAATGACAATGCAGAAGATATGGGAGAGGATGTAAATGAATACATTGACAAAGACACCTCTAACAGTGACAACACAGAAAGTGATGATGGCAATGATAATGTTGCGAACGCAGAAGAGGATGATGGAGAAGAAAACATGATGACTGATAGCCCTAATAATGATGACAATAGTGACACTATGAACCAAAAGGACAACCAAGAGGTGGATGACAGTGGTGAAGATCATGGCAGTAATGTTAGCATGAAGGAAAATGAAAATACCTCTCAAAAGGGCAGTCAAGAGCAAAATGAAGAAGACATGAATGAAGAGATCATTGATGAAAGGAAAGGCAATCTTGAGATCAGTCATGGTAAGAGCATTCTTGTAAAAAAATTTGAGTTTCTTCCTCTCACATATCAAAGGGTATCAAGGCAAGTGTTTGCTGCCTCCAAAAGGCAAGGGACCTTGCCATCTACATCAGCTTAAAGGCTTGACAAGGGCAAAGAAAAGATGAAAAAAGATAAGAAAGGTAAGGGGGGCAGGCAAACTACTCAAAAGTCACAATTCATTGACCTAGACAGTGATAATGAAGATGAGGAGGTGGCCACTATACTACTTCTCCAAAGCAAAGATGCGCAAATCAGGGAGTGGAGAGGGATTTTGAGATGGTACAACATATCATTCAGTATTACAAGAATGAGCACAAGTACTTTAAGAAGATAAAAAGGGGCCTTGCTCTCCAAAAGAAGATGACCAAGCATTATGCAATGAAAAACAAACTTGCTTGTGCCAAACTGAGGAAAGCCCTGATTGAAATTCAAGCACTAAAAGAAGAAAAAGGCCAAGCTAGACTTGGGATCTTGGCACAAGCTTCTCTACAAGTCTTTAGAAACCCATGAGGCACACTGCCATTAAATTTGGGGAAATTTTGACAAGTTTTGGTTTTTTGCTAATTTTGAGGGCCAAGGGGGTAGCACACATGGTGCTACGATTTTTCTCAGAGCATATTCAAGAGGAAAGGCTTACATTTTTGGAATCTTCATCATAATAATAGCATGCTCACAAAGTTTCAGATCAATTGGAGTTGTTTTGGTCCTCCAAAAGGGTCAAAAACACCCTGATTTTCACCATTCTGCCTGCTTTTTAGGACATGTGCTGCACCTTTACCAGCCTTGGAATTTTTGTTTTTTGAATAGGTTGCAGGGGTCCAATCAGAAAACAGAAGTATTTCTATAAGGTGGACTCAAAGGGCTTTCCAACGAGCCATCACGAAGCCTATTCTGACATTGGGAAGGCCTTCAAAACACTGCTACAAGTTGATCCAGTTTTCCTGCTCTTGTGCTACGCCCTTGGCATGGAAATTCATCTTAAAACATAGTGTTGCGCTCCTGAAGTTGAAAAGTAAAAAATTTACGCTTGGCAAGTTTTAGGAGGCTTGTCAGAGCCTAAATGTCAATTTATTTGCTAAAAATACCCGAAAAGATATTTTATTTTAGATATTTTGTGCCTTGGGCTTTGCAAGGCCTCAAGGACAATAGTGACACTTCTGATTAGCCAATGGACTTCTAGAGACTCTATTATGTTTTTCTTCTCCTTGCTTGTTATATAGAGCATGAGGATTCATTGTAAATGTTGGCTTTTGATGAGTTTTGAGAGCAATAAATGGTTCTTTGAGGTTGAAGATCAATTTAGTGTTGTGAAGCTTGTGAATGATTTTCTTTGATTGATGATGATGAAAGTTTGCTTGCAGGATCCCTGAGCTTGGTTAACGGTGATGTGTCTCTAATTTGTTCATGTTTTCTTGTTAATCATTATTTCCATCATTCTATTTTGTAGTAGATCAGAAAAGTATAGGTTGAGAAATGTTGTTTGAGGCACCTCAGTCCTCCTGTTTGCTATTGTCTTTATGTTTTCCTCTGCTAGGTTAGTTTAAGGAATTCTTAGCTGCTCCTTATACCCACCTAAGTTTGTTTATTTAATCAATGGATTAATATGCTAGTTTCCAAATATGTTTCATGGTTAGCCATGCTTACTTGATGCTATCTAAACTCTGTTTGTGAAATCTCTCTTTGAAGTATTACTTGTTAGGTTAAGCCAAGGAGGTCTTGTTTTGATCTTGCCCTTTGTCCATGCTTATCAGTTTTCCTCAAGGTTCTTTGTAGCTTAATCAATAATGTTTAGGAGTTCCCTCTTTGTTGATTAAGGTTATTTTGTTATCTTAAATGTTTCCTAAAGCTTGAAGGTGAAATCACTAGAAGTTAAATGAGTTTCTCGCCTTCTATATTTCATTGGAATGTTTGTCTAGAATGCTTATTATCTTAAGTGGAATCAAAGAGTTATTGGTTTTCCCTGTCTATTGATTGCATCATGATGTTAATGGTGTTTTATACCTTCTTGTTTATGGGTATATGACAAAAGATTCTTAATTTCCCTTTGCCCTACCTTGTTTCCCCAACTTAATGTCCATCTCACTTCACACATGACCTTAAAGATCCATTGACCACACTAGATTTTCCCTATGATGCACTTTGACTCATTGTCGAGATATCCATAACTTTCATAGACTACATAGCCCAATGATTTGATTTCCTCTCACTCCACCTATCCTACTTGATCATCTTACCCAACCAAACAAACAACAAACCCCCACACTTAACAACTAGCCTAAAATCAACCATCTAAAGCAAACAAGTTCATATCCTTTGCAAACAATAGAGAGAGCCCTCTCTGAGTCCAGGAAGGCTAGGTCCTAGGACTCCAAAGGCTGATCTGATGTTACCCTGTGCATTTGGTCTACCAATTTGCTAAATCACGGGACACTAACAGATCAAAGAGCATCATGAGCCTATCTTCATAAAAAATCATCCTAGGGTACACGTGCCAATAGAATTCTTAATCAAAGTCAGAGGAACTTGTGGTAGCATCTCCTTTGAATTTGGGTAACCATCGGTTGTATTTCTCCAGTAATGGCTTGGGATCATCACTCAATTTCAAAGGAGCAAATACATTGACCAAATGGCTTTCACTTTTGGTCATCTTGCATTTGTGAGTGGTAGAACTAGTTTCCATCTTTGGTGTGGGATCATTGACTTTTTAAAATTCGGGGAGAAGGGCGGTTCCAACAGGTTATGGATCACGTTCCCTCCTTTTTGCATCAATTCTAGTTAAAGGAAAAATATTGCCGCCTTCAAGCAAACTAAGGTTTTTAACAATGAGTAGAGTCGCCATAGGAATAATAAGATTGTCGTCAATGAATCAATTCCTCAATGATTCATTAGGGAGGCAGACTTGATCCCTCTCCGACAGTGGCGCTAGAAATGTTACCACTCAAACTAGTAGGGGGCCTAAAAGGAACTCCCAAAGGGACAACTTCTAGGTCAAGGGCAACGATGGAGAATTAGCCCACTGTCACCTCAGCTAAGACTCCCTACTCTCTACAAAATTTCATCAATGGGAGGAGACCCGGTATATAGGAATTCAGTTATGAAGGATGGATCAACAAATGGATGTAAAGTGACCTCAATGATCCTTGCCCTAGAAGAAGATAAAGAAAGAGATTACTTATTCTTTAAGCAAGGTACAAGTTTTTCTAGGAGAAGGAGGTGAGGATTTAAGAGCTAGGTTAAGGGAATGTGCTTTGTAAAAGAGTTTCCCAATCCATAAATCCTTGCAAAACTTGGATCCCCGAGTTTCCTTAAAAGAATTGCCTTTGATGAGAAATGGGACCACACGAGGCCGAGTGGACCCAGCCCAGGTTAAGGAGAGGGAGTTTGGAATCCGATGATGATATTAACCTAAACAAGGAAGGGGAAAGGATCAAAACAAGAATTTCCACTTAGAGGTGTCAAATTGATCCTATGAAGTACTAGCCTAGGGAGCACCAGGGAAACGTTTGATCTCAGAGAAAGGGCTTGAGATATATCTCAATCCCGACTTCTGAATTTCTTCAAGTTTGGAGGATAGCTTGAGGACACACCAACACAGTAGAGGCTAGGAGATCGAACTTTTTCTATGGTTACTTGTTTGGGAAAATGATGCCCTAGGTGGCCCAGCGTGGCTAGTCCTAGAAAAGAAGGGAAAAGGTGAAGAAAAAAGTTTTTAAGGTGATCACCTTATGGTGTATCCGCATCTTAATTCCTTTGGGGATATGGAGCTAGGAATAATTATGAGGAAGGATCTTGTTTCTACCTCAAGGAGGCTCTAAGGGCAACTTCGTCCAATGTTAGGGCAAAAAATGAAAGTGACCTTAAAGCATTTATACTTCGCATGAAAATGAATATGTCTTATCAATATAACTTCGATCTCTAGGACAATTCGTTCAACAAACATGGCCCATACATAGAGATATGCTATATAGAAACATAATTCCACAATGAAGCAGTAAATGTGTGCAACAATTAACCCTAAAATAGCGAAAATCCCATGATCAATGTATGTGAAAAAGGAAAAGAAAATAGCAACAACATCGTACTTACATGTAAGAGAATATGTCCAACCACCAATATATTTTCCAATAAAGAAGCTCCAAGATAAGAAAATCCAATCCAAACATCAAAATTCATCCATACTCCAATTCGTCCTCCAAGAAAGAAATGCAAAGTTCTCAAGGGAGAGAATGATCCAATCCAAGTGGTGATACAATGTGAATTCATGTCACTCCTATTTATACACTCATTACGAGTTCGAATTACCTAATTGGGCCTATATTATCCCTTAGAGTAAAATAATGTGCAAAGTAACTAAATTTTGGTGACAAGCCCACCAAACTAGCTCATAAATCAAATAATAAGCCTCTCAAGAGGTCAAATGATAAACAAGGCATGTTGCAGGGCCCTAAAAGAGGCCTAATTAGGTCCATAAGAGCCATAATGGTGAATAGGAATCAAAAGTAATGAACAAGGGGGTGGGCACTTGTTCTCCAAACAATAAACCTATAGTGCTCCCAATGGGTGTGTGGGCAAACCAATAACCTCATGTGTCTCCAAGTAAGTTGAAGATGCCTGTAAAACATATGTAAGGGCTCAAATGATGGAATAAATGATGACACATTAGTGTACGAGTCTTGGGTAACTTGCCAAGTGTATGGTGCAACTGTGGGGCTAGCTGGGCATAGTGTACTAGGTGCGTCTTCCTCATCCAATAGGTGGATCTTGACTAATCTCTGAACATATGTGGGGATCCATGGAGCGCTGCCTACTGCTTTGGAGGCCCATGGATCTCAACACACACCCTATATGTTCCAATGTAGCCCTTTGAAGAGTTAGGACCCCGTATAGGGAGACCAAACCCAGGATGGACACCATCTGCAATCCTGCATAAGATCCAATGCATCCCCTATGCTTATAGCACAACAATTCATTAAAGTAATCGGGTAAAATAACTTACAAACCAAGGACAAAAAGTGGACACTTCATAATGGCATGCCCCTTCCATAGTGGGCTTTCACATGTGCTAATGTCTCCAAGCTCCAAAGGAGTAGCCAAGTACCTTATTAGGTGGTTTCTACCTTAAGAGGGGATAGTATGTCCAAGGTACATCCCTCAAATGGTGGTGACATGTGAGAGGTGAATGGAATAGGGAAGGAGAGGGGAAATCCTGGTCCTCATATCTATTGAGATTTTGGGGTGGCATCGGATGTGCTCTAGCTCCACAATTTTGTGGAGGAGCTGGAGTACATGAGATCTCCAAGAACCAGAAAGCGTTTCGAGAAATTCCATCAGGTTTTAGAGTTATTCAAATAATTAACTTTTTAATTAAGGACCCTAAGTCTAACTTAGGAAAATTAAAAGATTAAAGTGAATTAAATTAAACATGAGATGAGAATGATCTAAGTGACATGGATCAAGCAGCTTCTAATCTCAGCTATCGATTGGAGATTAGATAATGGCCATTGGTTTTCCAACAAAAAAAGTATAAGAGAAGGGCTTGGGGTTAGTTGGAGAACACACACATTGGCAGAGCACTGAAGCTTAAGCTGAAATTCTAGGGCGTGGTTCGCTAAGAATTTTAGAGAGAGTTCGCAGTGCAATTAGGGGCAGTATTGGCAAGGGATTTTGATCTAATGCCAAGAATAAAACAATAGCAGAGAGACAACATATCTAGCAGCGAAGAGGGCAACCAATGCTACGTAGTCTAGCCAGAGCCCAGTCAGGGGCAGCGCAGAGGCAGTAGGAGCCCTTCAAGGCTGATGCAGACCCAGTTAGGAAAGCGCAAGGGCAGCGTAAGTTCAGAGAGGGTGACGCAGGCCCTTCCAGAGCAGCGCAGAGGCTTACGCAGGCCAGTAAGGCTGACAAAGAGGGCTGAAGAGCAACGCTGGGGTTTCCGGTGGGCCAGAAAGGGCTTGAGTTCTGTAAATCCCGTTTGAAGGTGTGAACCAGCCATATTTTCTGTCTCCGAGTGAAAGAGGTATTGTTGCTGTGATCATTTCGGTAGGGCCAACCATGTCTGGTGCCAGAAATTGTTGTATTCAGATTCTGCATAATAATAAAACCCTCTAGTGCTAGCTGCGCTAATTTTACCGCATTGGGTTTTTTTGGGGACATTTGTCTGAAAAATCTGTCACTTTGTCATATGTGCGTTATATTCAGTATATGATCTGTATGTGTAGGTTGTTATTTGTGTTTACTTCACTATTTTTCTGAATATTTAGATTAATAACTTGTATAATTAATCAAGTATGAGAAGTAAATCAATAGTTAGTAGTAGGGTTTCTTAGATTAAGAAATTTTCACATGGTATCAAAGGATTGTAGATCAACCTGAATCTCTAGCAAATCAGATAAGGAATTTTTTCCTGCAAAGTTGCAGCTGAAGCAGCAAAGGTCCGAAGAGGGTAGCACAGCACCGGCAGGACACAGTCCCAGCAGAGACCACGCAGGGGCTGATGCAGAGGCAACGTAGAGCCTTTCATAGTGACGCAGGAGCAGCCTGCGCTACACTGAGCCAGTCAGAGGGACGCAATCTAGTTTCGAGTTTCTGTGCAGAGTTGCCATAGTCCGGAAGCAGAGCTTCATATATTCAATAGTTGCTAGTGTGGTGGAGATTCTGTAGAGTCAGAATCATGCCTAGCTAAGTTGAAAAAGAGTGGGAGGATAACAACCGCTCAACAGATTTTTTCTAAAGAAATCTGAGGATCGATCAGGAGGGTGATCGAAGACGGATGATTTAGAAGATTTGGCATATTTCCAAGGGAGGAAATAAGTTGTTAGAGGGAGGAGTTGCTATAGAGGGTGCCTTTTCGCTAAGGACCCTAGATCCGGGTTTCTGTTGAGGGTAGAAGTAGCGGCAGGGAGAGGAGCATATGTTTCGACAAATTATTTCTGAGCTAGATGGCGCCATCTGGACTGCGTGATCAGGATAGGTTGGACTGCTTGTCCAACTTTGCTATCTAGAAGGCCATAATCCTGACGGTCCTAGAGGCATACACATTACGGGAGCACACATAAAGCGTCTTGGCTACACGAACCAATGCTACTCTTCTCACGAAGCATAATGAAGCTGAAGCGCATGTTGCGTTTCATCATGGACGGGGTCAAGGATCATGTGGTCCCATAGATAGCCAAGAAGAAGATGACTAATGATATGTTGAAAGCGTTAGGCACTATGTATCAAGGGAAATACCTCCATAAGAATATGCTTCTGGAGAACCAAATGAGGTTGTTTATGATAAATAAGGGGGAGGAAATCGATCCTTTCCTCTTCAAGTTGTAGATGATCCGGGATCAACTGATTGCCATGGGGGTTAAAGTGGATGATGATGTCATGGTGAGGAATGCTCTAATGAAGTCACAGATGAATGGGAAATTTTTGTCCAAAGCATCTTCAGCAGACAAGACCTTCCAAGCTGGGACGACATGTGGGCTATCCTTCGATAAGAGGAAATCCGTCGGATGACCAAAAGACAAACCAACACCAGATCAAGCAAAGTGAAGTAGGAGGAAGAGGAAGATGCAGCGCTGGCATCTAAGAAGCAGCAAGGGAAAAAGAAGCGGGATCTATCAAAGATCAAATGTTTTAGATGTGGTGAACTTGGACACTTCGCCACCAATTTTCCTTAAAGGAAGAAGGACAAGGAAGCTTTTGATTCCAAGGCTACGACAAATAAAGAAGACGATGGATCCGATGATGATGTGGCCATGAGTGCTCATGTGTCTTAAGAGAAGAGATGGGGCGATATTAATCTATAGAGCAGCTACAGAGTGGAGGCAGGATCCTTGAGTAGCCCAACTCTTGGATCACATATGTGCTACGGGAGCCTTAAGACAGTAGCGGGGATGACTGGAGTAGTGGGTGCAGAGGATCACGGTGAAGAGGAGGACAGGGCTGGGACGCTGTAGAGGGAGCAACGCATTGCAAAGGCAGCAACAATGTAGAAGTAGCAACGTAGAGGGGTTGATGGGACTTCAGCAGTGTAGAGGACCCAGTGCTTACATAGTGCAGAGCTGTAGTAGCGCAGTGGCTTCAGGGGGACAGCGCAGCGCAACACTAAAGGGAGCTTCAGTGATGAGATGCAACCCAAATGTCCTTCAGTTGCTTACTTCTCAGCAATTGAGTTGCAGTTCAATAGTTGGCAGCACGATGCAACAATTTGAGAGGGAGCTACAGTATAGATGTAGCAGTGACTATGGCAGAGTCATGGGCAACAGTACAGAGAGCAGCAACAGTGCAGTGATGAAGGGTAGCAAGCCAAGCATTAGCGCGAGACCGATTCCAGATATCAGAGCAATACTTCGATGGGGATGTATTGCTAGAGCACATTCCTCACTAAGAGGGAGTGTTGAGATTTTTGGGTAGCATCGGATGTGCTCTAGCTCCAAAATTTTGTGGAGGAGCTGGAGTACATGAGATATCCAAGACCCAGAAAGCGTTTGGAAAAATTCCTTCAAGTTTAAAAGTTATTCAAATAATTAATTTTTTTAATTAAGGACCCTAAGTCTAACTTAGGAAAATTAAAAGATTAAAGTGAATTAAATTAAACATGTGATGAGAACGATCTAAGTGATGTGGATCAAACAACTTCTAATCTTAGCCGTTGATTGGAGATTAGATCATGACTATTGGTTTGCCAATGAAAAAAGTATAAGAGAAGGGCTTGGGGTCAGTTGGAGAACACACATTGGCAGAGCACTGAAGCTAAGCTGAAATTCTAGGGCGTAGTTTGCTAAGAATTTTAGAGATAGTTTGTAGTGCAGCGAGGGGAAGTATTGGCAAGGGATTCTGATCCAAGGCCAAGAGTACAACAGCAGCAGAGAGGCAGCATATCTAGCAGCATAGAGGGCAGCCAGTGCTACTTAGTCCAGCCAGAGCCCAGTCAGGGGGAGTGCAGAGGCAACATGAGCCCTTCATGGCTGACGCAGACCCATTCAAGGCAGCGCAGGGGCAACATAAGCCCAGAGAGAGTGATGTAGGCCCTTCCAGAGTAGCGCAGAGGCTGACGCAGCCCAGTAAGGCCAACGTAGAGGGCTGAAGAGCAGTGCTAGGGTTTACAGTGTGCCAGCAAGGGCTCGAGTTCTGTAAATCCCGTTTGAGGGTGTGAATCAGCCATATTCTCTGTCTTCGAGTGAAAGAGGTATTGTTGTCGTGATTTTCTCTGTAGGGCCAACAATTTCTAGTGTTCAGAAATTGTTGTATTCAGATTCTGCATAATAACAAAACCCTCCAGAGCTAGCTGCACTGGTTTTCCCACATTAGGTTTTTCTGGGAATATTTGTCCGAAAAATTTGTGTCACTTTGTCATATGTGCATTATATTCAGTAAATGATCTATATGTGTAGGCTGTTATTTGTGTTTACTTCGCTATTTTTCTAAATATTCAAATTAATAACTTGTATAATTAATCAAGTAGGAGAAGTAAATCAATAGTTAGCAGTAGGGTTTCTTAGATTAAGAAATTTTCACAATATTGTGGTACAAGGGTAGCTAGAAGAAGGGAAGCCCACACATGGGTATATAATGTATAGGAGGGAGAAATCATGGTACATGAGGTGACACGACCTTGATTTTTCCACCCTTATTTATGACTTTTTCCTTTTATGATTTTTCTTTGATTAACTGGTCGAGGCTCAAAGGATAAGAGCATGATGTGTAAGATATAACAGTGGATATCCCCTTCCAGGTAGGGTGGTTCATTTCTTCCTAAGGTTTGTGACAATCATGGGTTCCTGAATGATAACGGAGGCTTGTCTAGGGCCTATGGAACCAGGGTGATGGCCATGGGTATGGGGTAGAGCTCATGCATTGATTTTTCCCACGTGCTAAATATGTTTGTCCTGACCATATTTTGCATCTTGTGGTACGTTTTCATTTTGAATGTTGCCATTTATGCTTTTACTTTTTCTTTTGAGTTACTTCAAACAGTGTTATTGGAACCGAACCAGTTCCGAAAAACTGGCCGGTCCGATCAGTTTGGAGGCAAAACCGGTTTGAACCTGCCCTCCAAACCGGAAATGACCCAAGGTTAATTTCCTCGAATTTTCTGAGCACCAGAAGGATTTCAAATCATCCATTATTCACAACCAATTGTTCAGTTTTTTCGGGGATTAGCGTAGATCCATAGAGGGGATAGCTACAGGGCATTTGGAGCACTTGCTTTCACTACTTGGGCTTTGCTAGCTTGCCTTGAGCAAGCCCAGGTGCACACTTTCCAAACATTTATTGTAAACCCATACTTTCATAATAAAATGGCTTAGAACAATGCATTTTTTGGCTTATTTCATGGTGTCTGATTTGTGTGTGATTTTTGTGGGTATTTTTTCTATGCATGCTTTGTTTATCACTATAAAATTTTCTTAGGGATATTAATTTTGTTCAAATAATGGTGGAGAGTACATAGATAAATACTTCATGGATTTCTGTGTGAAGGAAGACAGAGACTAGACTACTGCATACAATCCACAACAGGATGTGGTAGCGGAGTGGAAGAACAAATCCATAGTTGGGGTTGCAGAGGCATTGTTATATGACCAAAATTTTCCCATTTTTCTATGGGCAGAGGCATGTAACACAATGGTGTATATTCAGAACAGGATTCCTCACAAGGCATTAAGGAAGATAACACTAGAAGAAGTATTCTCAAGAAAGAAGCACGAGGTAAGTCACTTCAGGATCTTTGGCAACATATCTTATTGCCATGTGCTAGATGAGAAACGCACCAAATTGGATCAGACTGTAGAGAAGGGGTTCCTCGTTGGGTGTAGAGAAACCTCAAAGGCATACAACGTTTATTTTCCTAGTAGAAGGAATATCGTAGTGAGATGGGACGTAAATTTCACGGAGGATAGAGCCTTCAAGAAGTCTCGTGAGATGCCAGTAGGTGGCCAGAGTGAGCCGATAGAAGCTCCATTGGTCTAGCAGCAGCGACAACCCCAAGGGAAACTAGTGGGACCGCCAATAGGACCGTCACAAGGATCCAATACAGTTACTAGTACTAGCATTTATTCAGGTGCAGGGGATCTAGTGAGTTTAGTGCAAGTGAAGCTAAAGAGGCGGGATGAGGAGCTAGTTGATCCCCCCACCACTAGTGGTCAAACCAACAGAGAAGTTCGTCAGACATTGAGAGATGTAGAGGAGTTCATTGGAGCTCCTAGGAAGAAAAAGAGAGAGTGCATACAACCTAATAGGTACCAATAATTGGTGGCATAGGTTGCGGAACCTTCCAGGTATTAGGAGGCCATACAACATCAGATGTGGATATATGCCATGGTAGAGGAGTACAATTATATCATGACGAACAATGTTTGGGAGCTGGTTCCAAGACCTTAGGATGGGTTAGTTCTAGGTTCTCGAAGGATCTACAAGATGAAATACGCCACAAATGGAAACATGAAGAAGTACAAGGCTAGGTTCATTGCAAAGGGGTATGCGCAGAAGGAAGGGATAGATTAAGAGGAGACCTTTGCCCCAGTTGCTAGATACACTTTTATCTAGTCAGTTATATCCTTAACAACATAGATGGAGTGGCAGATTCACCAGATGGACGTCAAGACAAAATTCTTGAATGGGATGATAGAGGAGGAGGTATACATAGAACAATGAGAGGGCTTTGAGACACACGAGAGGAACATGTATGTGTGCAAGCTAAAGAAAGCTCTATGCATGCTCAAGTAGGCTCGTAATGCATGGTATGTTTGGATTGAAAACTACTTGCAACAGATAGGATATTTTAAGGGTGACGTAGATCCCATCCTTTACTAGTTGATGGAAGAGGATGAGCCACTCATCCTAGTTTTGTATGTGGATGGCCTCTTCTTTACAAGGTCATCAGGGCTCATAGAATACTGTAAGACGATATTGGTAGCAAAGTTTGACACGAAGGACTCGGGGTTAATGCACTATTTCCTAGGATTGGAAGTGTGGCAAAAGGATGGGGAGATATTCCTTGGTCAAGGGAGATACGCTATAGATATTCTGAAGAGATTAAGAATGCAAGATTATAGACCCATGTCTACTCCCTTGATCACTAACTGCAAGAAGATAGATGCATCAGATCACAGGGATGTGGACCCCACCTTGTATAGACAACTCATTGGTTCTCTCATGTCTGGTCAACACTAGCCAGATATTTTCTTTGTAGTCAACACTCTCAGTCAGTTTATGGTGGAGCCGAAGAGAGTGCATTGGACAACACCAAGGTACATTTTGAGGTATTTCCGCGACACATTAGAGTATGGGTTGAAATGTACCTGAGGGGATGATGTTAGACTATGTGGATTCACAGATGCATATTGGGCAGGCAGTTCAATGGACAGGAAAAATACCTATGGTTATTGCTTTAGTGTTGGATCAGTGATGGTATCTTGGTGAGCAGGAAGCAGAAGTCAGTAACACTGAGCTCTGCAGAGGTAGAATATATGGCATCTAGCACAACCACGTGCAAAGCTATATCGATTCGGAAGTTGTTGGTGAGCTTGTTCAGGCAGAGGATGGAGGCGACTAGTGTCTACTATGATAATAAGAGTTGCATCAAGCTCTCTGAAAATCCAGTGTTTCGTGATAGGTTGAAACAGATAGATATGTAGTGTCATTTCATTAGAGATTGTGTACAACGTGGAGCAGTCCAACTACAGTATGTTCCCATAGAAGAGTAGGTTGCAGATATACTCACGAAAGCTCTAGGAAGATCCAAGTTTGTCTATTTCAGAGAGCAAATGGGTATAGCGGAGAACCCATTTCAGTAGTAGAGGCAAAGTATTTTGGATGCTTTCAATTCCAGTAGCAGCAACAACAGTGAGAGGGAGTGTTAGTTGGGTTGCAGTGAAAATGCACAATTGGTAGCAATACAGGTTGTATAGTGCAATGTCAGCAGCAACACAAATGCAGCATGGTTTAGCTACAGTTAATAGTAGATGAATCACAGTTAGCACAGTGGTTGATGGAAAGTGGCAAGAAGATCCAATTATCATACATTAGCAGTGTGTATGGAGGATGTTACAGAGACAAAGTTGGAGAACACCTTCCTCACTAAGAGGGAGTGTTATTTTTTGTAGCATCGGATGGTGTTCTAGTCTTGAAACTTTGTGGAGAGGCTAATAGACACGAGTTCTTCAAAAACCCAAAAATCCTTTCTGGAAATTCCACCTAGAGATGGTTCAATTAAATTAATTGACCATCATTTAAAATTTTCCTAAGTCTAACTTAGGAAAACTGGTTGATTAATAATAATTAATTGAGAAAGGTGGGAATTCTCTAGAAACTCACATGGATCGACTTAGAGATGATCTTATCCATCAATTAAGTTTTAAATTTGGTCGATGGAGTCCCAACTAGAGATTAGAAGAAGAGGTAGACGGGTAGATGGCGAAACAGATAGAGTGAGAGCCAGTAGTGCGAGTTCCTTGGCAGGTTGAGCTATCCAGCTTCAAAGGTCGAGCATAGGAAGAGGGTTTGAGCTAGAAGGTGCGTAGAGTAGTAGAGATAATGATTTCAAAGGAAGAATTCTAGTTCTAGAGAGTTAAGAGAGGAAGCCGAGTTATTTCTCTAGGAGTTTGTGCAATGCCTCATGAGGGCAATTTGATTTAGCTTTGGGGAAGTTCGATTCAACATCTAGAGGTCGGGAAAGTCTTCTAGGAGGCCATGATGATCGATTCCAGAGCAATAATAGGAATAATGACTTGTTGTGAGAGGGTTTGTCAACCACATGTTTGGAGGCCAGCGCAGGAGGAGCACATGGGTTGGACAGCTAGCCTTTTAGAGCAGAGTCAGTTGTCGAGATATCTTGGAGAGGAGGGTAAATTCCTTTAGTTGATTATGCCAGTATTTCTCTCAGATAGAAACGCCAGTTTGGCGTAATTTTATTGTACTTAGAGTTTCACTGTTGCATAATAATAGAACCCTCAGTTGTTGCACCAGTGTTCCCACATTGGGTTTTTCTGGGGACATTTGTCCAAAAATTACTGTCATACTTTGTGTGCCAGCATTTCTTAGTTTCTAGCGTTTTATTTTCTGCCACATTTTTTATGGTGAAAAATGTAGTTGTGATTTTATTTATTGTTTGTCGTAGCAAATAAACCGCATAATTAAAATTATAGTTAGAAGAATAATTTCCAGTTGCTGCAATAGACTTGTAAATTTTCACAGAGCCAACCAAATAGCTTCCAAAAATGTCTACAACAAAATTAGGGCGCGATAGAATTTACATTAGCTGCAGCAATTACATAAATTGAACATTTTCAAGAGAAAGATTTCATCAACAAAAGAAATTACAAGATAATAATTCAATATATCCATCCATAATAAAAAAGTAGTTGTAAGAAAAGATCAAAATCAACTCCAAATGTCATAATGCATCGAAGATACTCCAATAGCTTCCAAAGAAAAAGTGTGAGTTCTTCTACAAGAGAAGAATCCAAGTGATGATGATGAGTTTTCCCAAATGATACTCACTTCTATTTATATGAGTCTCTAAATTAAATTAGCCTAATGAGCCCACAAAATTATAAAGTAATGTGCTAAAAACAAGTCTTGGTCATAAGCTGACATAGTAGATATCACAAGTTATGACTTAGCCATCCATATGTAAGTTGATTTGATGATGTCACGATGATGAAGTGCCATTGGAGGATCACATTGAATCCTCTAAGTGCCATGATGGGAGAGAGGGCTCCAATAAATATGAATTAGGGGGTGGCCCCTAATTTTCCATGCAAGACATTATGTGGTACCCCATAGTGGGTTTGGGGCAGAAATGCTAGTGTTATGGGTCTCCTGATGAAAGGTAAGCCTGTAAAATGCTCCAAATGAGGGCTTTGATGATGGTGCATGCCCTCCCAAGTCTCAAGGGTGATACAAATCTCCTCTGGGTCTTGCATCAACTTCCAAGATCATGCTAAGCTAGCCAGGGCACACTTGTCCAAGTGCATCATCTCACGAATCATGTTGGGCAATGAAAAAAGTACTGAAGGTGCAGAGGGTTCCCATGTGTAATATCCCGAATGGGAAATAGACAGCAATACAAGCATACGACAATATAGAAAATGCCGGAAATAGAACATAAAGCAAATACACATAAAAATGCCGGGAATGCTAAGCCATCTTATTAATCTGAGAATATAATGAGATACAATGGATAATCAGAATAAATGCACCTATCCTTGCACAAGGCAAGTGAAGAACCCTCTCAGAAAAATAGGAAATGGCTGCTACAAGAAACTGCGTCCCAGCTGCTGGAAGTAACTGCCGTAACTGCTACTGCTGGAATGGACTGAAGCTAGGGGCTGATCCCCTTGCCGGAATGAGCTGAAAATCTGTAGATCGCCTGTACTCACTGCTCCGGACAAAACCCAGAAACCATAAGCAAAATGGACCACCTCCGAAAATCACCCCAGAAACCCTCCTCAAGGAAAAACGCTGTCCGTCCAGGCCAGTGCAGATGCCAAATGAAATATGCTGAGGTGGAGCCACAAACTCCTCAGGAAACTCTCCAACTGATAAACACTGAACCTCCACACCGAATAACACTGAATCTCCTGCAGAAAACCCCGCAATAGAACACCTCCTCCAAGAACTGCGTCCACTCTCCTAGGGACTGCGCAGTCACCAAAAGAAGCCCAGCTCCTCCGCAAACCGACAACCAAATCTTTCGCTGAAAACTGTAGAAAAGACCTTGCCCGAGCAGGCACTCAAAGTCCCTCGGGGCTAAGGGTGAGATCTCCGACCGGAGACACTCAGTCGCACTAAACAGTGCTGCAGACAGGCTAAACAGCCAGCGAGCTCAAGAAGACAAAAGTCTAGCTCAAATATCATCAACAACAAGAAGGCCAAATGAAATGGCTTTCCCACCTTTTATAACGCCAGCTCTCCTCAAAACCCTAACGTGGTCCCCCTCTCTCCACGTGCTCCTCATAAGTCTGCGCAGATGCTCCTAGAGGCTGCGTGAGGCCTCCCTCATACGTGGTGTGGACCCCCAAGGCTCCCCTTTAAGTTATAACGTTGCTCCTACTAGGGAAGCACTTTATTTTATTTAAGTGAGTTGACCCCTCTTTTCTCACTTTTATTTATTAATTAACTATAGGCGGCAAAACTATACAAAAATCAAATATTCCAATTAGCGGTGCTAATTAGGAATATTACAGTCTCCCCCGACAAAATGTTTCTTGTCCTCAAGCAACTGAAGTGATGGATGTTGTAATATCTTCTCATCCTCCCAAGTGGCATCCTCATCTGGCAAATTCTTCCACCTCACCAAGAATTCCTGGATCGTCTTGCTCCGCAGCTGCCTCTCCCTGGTATCAATAATAGCCTCTGGCTGCAACACCAGATGCCCCTCATCATCCGTGGGTGGTAGCTCATCTGTGACTGTCACCTGCTGGCCCAATGCCTTTTTCAGGCATGATACATGAAAAATGTTATGGATCTTGCTGCCTTGGGGCAGCTCCAACTCATATGCAACCTGCCCAATCCTGCGTATCACCCTGTATGGCCCATAAAAACGGGGCTTAAGCTTCTCAACCCCCTTCTGCTTAAGTGAAGACTGTCGGTATGGCTGTAGTCGCAGGTAGACCAAGTCTCCTACCTCAAAGTGTCTCTCCACCCGACCCTTATCAGCATACAACTTCTGCTGATTCTGTGCTGTGGCTATGTTATCCTTGAGAGCTCAGAGGATATCTTGGCTCTCTTGGATCCATATCTTGGCTCTCGGAGCCCTACTAGCACCAAACATCATGTCCACAAAAGATAAAGGATGATATCCATATAAAGCATAGAAAGGTGACATACCAATGGACATGTGATGTGTCGTGTTGTAGCAGTACTCTCCCAGATGCAGCCACTTCAGCCATGCCCTCTGCTGCCCACTGACATAGTTACGCAAGTAGCCCTCCAGCCACTTGTTAACCATCTCTGTCTGTCCGTCCGTCTGGGGGTGATAACTAGTGCTCGGCGTCAACTCTGTCCCCACTAGCCGGAAGAGCTTCTGCCAGAATCCGCCCATGAAGCGGCTGTCCCTGTCACTGACAATGGTCTTAGGTAGACCATGTACCTAAAAATCTCCCTGAAGAACAGCTCAGCCACCTGCGTTGCTGTGTGGTGTGCGGATATGGCGAAAAAATGAGCATACTTCATCAGTCGGTCAACGACGACAAAGATGCAGTCCTTGCCCTGCACCATGGGCAACCCTGTGATGAAATCCATCGATATGCTCTCCCATTTCCCCTCTGGAATGGGAAGAGGCTGCAACAAACCTGCCGGATGGCTCATCTCTCCCTTGTTTCTCTGACAAACATCGCACTCCCTGACATGCTGGAGTACGTCCTCCTTGAGGCCCTTCCATGAGAACCTCTCTCTGATGGCCCTATAGGTCTTGGTGAACCCCTGATGGCCCGCCAATGGAGAATCGTGTGAAGCATGGAGTATCTTCTTCTTAAGCTGAGATCCCTCAGTCAAGAAGATCCTGTCCCTGTAATAGATAATATCGTCAACCACCCTGTACCTGTCATCTGCTACCTGTCCATCCAACACCTCACATGCAAACCTGTCCTTGGAGTACTCCACCAACAGTCGAGCTCTCCAATCGGCGTCCAAGCTCATAAGAGATAACGTGGCCGGTCTCCGTGGAAGGGCATCTGCTACCACGTTATTCTTGCCTTTGACGTACTCAATGTCAAATTCATAGGCTTGGATCTTACTGATCCACTTTTGCTGCCTCTCCTGCAACTGCTTCTGCTCCAGAAAGTACCTGAGGCTGTTGTGATCTGCTCTCACACTGAATCTGCCGCCCACTAAATACTGCCGGTACTTGGCCAATGCATGCATGATGGCCAGCATCTCCTTGTCATATATGGGATACAACCTCTCATGCGGAAGGAGTTTCTGGCTCTCAAAAGCTATAGGATGACCACCGTGCATCAATACCGCGCCAATCCCCTCTCCTGACGCATCGCACTCCAAAACAAATGGCTGTGTGAAATCTGGCAATGCAAGCACGGGGCAGCTACTCATCACCTCCTTGAGCTTATCAAAAACTCGCTTTGTTGTATCCGACCAACTGAATGCCCTCTTCCTCGTCAAATCTGTGAGGGGTGCAGCAAGCTGTGAGAAACCTTTGACGAACTTCCTATAGTAAGTGCAAATGCCAATAAATCCCCGAAGCTCAGTCACGTTCCTCGGCTCTGGCCAATCTTTGATGGCCCTAATCTTCTCCTCGTGGACTCTCACCCCATCCACTCCTATGATATGCCCCAAGTACAGCATCTCCGTCAATCCAAACTCACATTTGGAAAGCTTGGCATAGAACTACTGCTCCTCCAAGATGCGCAATATTGTCTCAATATGTTGGAGATGCTCCTCCCACGTCCTGCTATAGATGAGTATGTCATCGAAGAAGACTAGCACAAACTTCCTCAGATGACCCCTGAAGATATGGTTCATGCACGATTGAAAGGTAGCGGGTGCATTGGTCAGCCCCAAAAGGCATAACCAGAAACTCGAAGTGCCCATAATGACACCTAAAGGCGGTCTTGGGAATGTCCTGTTCCCTCACGCGAATCTGATGGTCCCCAGATCTCAAATCAATCTTTGAGAAGAAGCATGCTCCCCTCAACTCGTCCATCAACTCATCGATCCTGGGAATGGGGTACCTGTTCTTTAGGGTCTTCTTGTTCAGAGTCCTGTAATCAATGCACATCCGCAATGTGCCGTCCTTCTTCTTCACCAACACCACGGAAGAAGCGAAAGGACTCGTGCTCGGCCGAATGTGTCCAAGGGCCAGCAACTCCTGAATAGCACGCTCAATCTCATCCCGATAGGCCTTGGGATGCCTATAAGGTGTGGTGATCACTGCCTGTATCCCCTGCTCCAGCTCAATGGTATGCTCAAACCCCCGATCTGGTGGCTGCCCTGGCGGAATATCCCCGAATACTATGGCATACCTGTCAAGGATAGTCTGTACCTCTGGATGCACTGCCTGTCCTGTAGTCGCTGCCTCCGATGCCCGCAGCTCTACTGCCCACTCTATGTCTCCCTTACGGAAGGTTGCCTCCATCCTATGTGCCGACACAGTCTGAGGCGGGTATGTGTGTTGTCCTCATATCTTCTCATGCCTCCCTATCTTGGGATCATCCCACTCCATCTCTAGGGCCTTCCAATCTGTCGTGACCTTCCCTAGAGTAATAAGCCACTGAACACCCAGTATCATGTTGGTGTCCGGAATATCGACCACAAAAAAATGATCTGTCAATGTATAGGTGCCCATCGTCATTGACAACTCGGGAACATATCGAGCACACACCATGGTCTGATCTCCTGGGACCAAAACCGAAAACCCATCAAATCTCTCAGTCTGTATACCTCTCCGCTCAACCATCTGTGCATCGATGAAATTGTGGGTTGCCCCACTGTCGACCAAGACTGAGACATGCTGGCCACGCACTGTCCCCCGTACGCGCAGCATCAAGTACTTGGGAACTCCCCGCAATGCTGCTAGAGCTCCTCCAGTAGGTGAAAACGACGCACCACCTGCTGGTGGTGGTGGAGGTGGTAAGGTACCCTGCGCTGCATAACAATCTCCTGCCTCCACATCATCCTCCTCATCCTCTTCCTCGCTGTTCTCGGAGAAGACCTCAATGAAATGTGCTTTCCCTGCAGCACATCTATGTCCCGGCGCCCATGGCTCCTGGCAAGTGAAGCTCAACCTCTTCTTCTTCAGCTCCCTCCGGGCTTCATCATCACCCTGTCCTCGTCCAGGATTACCCTTGGGAGGCGGAAACCTCGTGTCCTTCCCCTTAGGCTGGAAAGCCTGTCTCTGGGGGTAAGGTGTCCGAGTCCTGGGTAAGACATCCTGTAAATCTCGGGTCCTGCTGATGGCATCTTGAACTGTAGCTGGTCTAGTCGACCTGACTAGGCCACGAAGTGGCTCTGCTAACCCCTCCACAAACATGTAGACCATCCGAGCTGCGGATAGATCTGGCACCATCACTGAAACCCTCAAGAAATCTGAAATGTAAGTCTCTGGGCTCCCAATCTGCTTGAGCTTCGTCAGCTCAACAAAGTGCTGCTTCGGATCCCTCCTGTCAAATCGCTCTATCACCCTCTGGTTAAACTCGGCATATGTCCCCACTGTAGAATGCCCAAGTGTAGTCATCCCATGAAACCACCAGTCCTGGGCCTCACCCTCCAGATGTAATGTTGCCACCTTAATGGCCTCTGACTGCGACATCTGATTAAGCTGGAAATAGATATCCAACTTCTCTACCCAAGACTTTGCCGAACTGTTTGATGAACCATCAAACATGGGCAAATGAAATCTGCTAGCTGCGCGGTGGTCATCATGATGATATCTATGTCCCCTGTGATGATCACGGGGTCTACCATCACGCTGGAGCTGAACATAATCTCTAAATGAGATAAGATCTCTGATCGCCGGCCCGCGTGCCAATTACTCTGCAATGTATGCGTCCATCTGGCTAGGGTCAACGTCCGGCTCCTGCTGTGCTTTTGCCCCTGCGTCCTCTACTAGGAAAGTGGGCATAGTGGATCGCGTGGGTGCATGCGATGCCATGATGGGGATAGCATCACGCACCGGCATATGGTGTGACGTGCCTGATCCCTCACCGACCTGAAAAACCCTTGGGGTTTCCCGCTGCCTAACCTCCAGCGCAGTGAGTCTCTGTGACACATCCTGCATGTGTTGGAGGAGCGCCTCTCTAAATCTCCTCGAATCCTCCTCGTCTGCCATAGGACCCTGCTGCTCTGCGTCCCCCACAGGCTGCTCCTGCTCTGAATCTGTCTCAGGCTGCTCCTGATCTGTGTCCACCACTCGAACACAGTCCCCCTCTCCGTAGGTGTTCTCCAGCCTACGCTCAACGTCTCTGTATTTCTTACCCCGGTAACCGATATGGGATCTATCCCTCGGCCTCATAGACTGCTAGCTCCACAGGCTGAGCCAGAACTATGCTTTGATACCACTGTAATATCCCGAATGGGAAATAGACAGCAATACAAGCATACGACAATATAGAAAATGCCGGAAATAGAACATAAAGCAAATACACATAAAAATGCCGGGAATGCTAAGCCATTTTATTAATCTGAGAATGTAATGAGATACAATGGATAATCAGAATAAATGCACCTATCCTTGCACAAGGAAAGTGAAGAACCCTCTCAGAAAAATAGGAAATGGCTGCTACAAGAAACTGCGTCCCAGCTGCTGGAAGAAACTGCCGTAACTGCTGCTGCTGGAATGGACTGAAGCTAGGGGCTGATCCCCTTGCCGGAATGAGCTGAAAATCTGTAGATCGCCTGTACTCACTGCTCCGGACAAAACCTAGAAACCATAAGCAAAATGGACCACCTCCGAAAATCACCCCAGAAACCCCCCTCCAGGAAAAACGCTGTCCCTCCAGGCCAGCGCAGATGCCAAATGAAATATGCTGAGGTGGAGCCACAAACTCCTCAGGAAACTCTCCAACTGATAAATACTGAACCTCCACACCGAATAACACTGAATCTCCTGCAGAAAACCCCGCAATAGAACACCTCCTCCAAGAACTGCGTCCACTCTCCTAGGGACTGCGCAATCACCAAATGAAGCCCAGCTCCTCCGCAAACCGACAACCAAATCCTCCGCTGAAAACTGTAGAAAAGACCTTGCCCGAGCAGGCACTCGAAGTCCCCTGGGGCTAAGGGTGAGATCTCCGACCGAAGACACTCAGTCGCACTAACAGTGCTGCAGACAGGCTAAACAGCCAGCGTGCTCAAGAAGACAGAAGTCTAGCTCAAATATCATCAGCAACAAGAATGCCAAATGAAATGGCTTTCCCACCTTTTATAACGCTAGCTCTCCTCAAAACCCTAACGTGGTCCCCCTCTCTCCACGTGCTCCTCATAAGTCTGCGCAGATGCTCCTAGAGGCTACGTGAGGCCTCCCTCATACGTGGTGTGGACCCCCAAGGCTCCCCTTTAAGTTATAACGTTGCTCCTACTAGGGAAGCACTTTATTTTATTTAAGTGAGTTGACCGCTCTTTTCTCACTTTTATTTATTAATTAACTATAGGTGGCAAAACTATACAAAAATCAAATATTCCAATTAGCAGTGCTAATTAGGAATATTACAGTCTCCCCCGGCAAAATGTTGCTTGTCCTCAAGCAACTGAAGTGATGGATGCTGTAAAATCTTCTCATCCTCCCAAGTGGCATCCTCATCCGGCAAATTCTTCCACCTCACCAAGAAATCCCGGATCATCCTGCTCCGCAGCTGCCTCTCCCTGGTATCAATAATAGCCTCTGGCTGCAACACCAGATGCCCCTCATCATCCGTGGGTGGTCGCTCATCTGTGACCGTCACCTGTTGGCCCAATGCCTTTTTCAGGCATGATACGTGAAAAATGTTATGAATCTTGCTGCCTTGGGGCAGCTCTAGCTCATATGCAACCTGCCCAATCCTGCGTATCACCCTGTATGGCCCATAAAAACGGGGCTTAAGCTTCTCAGCCCCCTTCTGCTTAAGTGAAGATTGTCGGTATGGCTGTAGTCGCAGGTAGACCAAGTCTCCTACCTCAAAGTGTCTCTCCACCCGACCCCTATCAGCATACAACTTCTGCTGATTCTGCGCTGTGGCTATGTTATCCTTGAGAGCTCGGAGGATATCCTGGCTCTCTTGGATCCAGATCTTGGCTCTCGGAGCCCTACTAGCACCAAACATCATGTCCACAAAAGATAAGGGATGATATCCATACAAAGCATAGAAAGGTGACATACCAATGGACATGTGATGCGTCGTGTTGTAGCAGTACTCTCCCAGATGCAGCCACTTCAGCCATGCCCTCTGCTGCCCACTGACATAGTTACGCAAGTAGCCCTCCAGCCACTTGTTAACTATCTCTGTCTGTCCGTCCGTCTGGGGGTGATAACTAGTGCTCGGTGTCAACTCCGTCCCCACTAGCCGGAAGAGCTCCTGCCAGAATCCGCCCATGAAGCGGCTGTCCCTGTCGCTGACAATGGTCTTAGGTAGACCATGTAACCTAAAAATCTCCCTAAAGAACAGCTCAGCCACCTGCGCTGCTATGTGGTGTGCTGATATGGCGAAAAAATGTGCATACTTCGTCTGTCGGTCAACGACGACAAAGATGCAGTCCTTGCCCTGTACCATGGGCAACCCCGTGATGAAGTCCATCGATATGCTCTCCCATTTCCCCTCTGGAATGGGAAGAGGCTGCAACAACCCTGCAGGATGGCTCATCTCTCCCTTGTTCCTCTGACAAACATCGCACTCCCTGACATGCTGGAGTACGTCCTCCTTGAGGCCCTTCCATGAGAACCTCTCCCTGATGGCCCTGTAGGTCTTGGTGAACCCCTGATGGCCCGCCAATGGAGAATCGTGTGAAGCATGGAGTATCTTCTTCTTAAGCTGAGACCCCTCAGTCAAGAAGATCCTGTCCCTGTAATAGATAATCTCGTCAACCACCCTGTACCTGTCATCTGCTACCTGTCCATCCAACACCTCACATGCAAACCTGTCCTTGGAGTACTCCACCTACAGTCGGGCTCTCCAATCAGCGTCCAAGCTCATAAGAGATAACGTGGCCGGTCTCCGTGAAAGGGCATCTGCTACCACGTTATTCTTGCCTTTGACGTACTCAATGTCAAAGTCATAGGCTTGGATCTTACTGATCCACTTCTGCTGCCTCTCCTGCAACTGCTCCAGAAAGTACCTGAGGCTATTGTGATCTGTTCTCACCCTGAATTTGCCGCCCACTAAATACTGTCGGTACTTGGCCAATGCATGCATGATGGCCAGCATCTCCTTGTCATATATGGGATACAACCTCTCATGCGGAAGGAGTTTCCGGCTCTCAAAAGCTATAGGATGACCACCCTGCTTCAATACCGCGCCAATCCCCTCTCCTGACGCATCGCACTCCAAAACAAATGGCTATGTGAAATCCGGCAATGCAAGCACGGGGCAGTTACTCATCAGTTTTTCCTCACTCTTTTTTCACCCATTTCATTTGTGAAGTGAGAAGGAGAGCTAGTGTGAGCAAGGAGCAAGTGTGAGCAAGGAGAAAGGGAGTTCTTTCGAAAAGATTCGAGCATCCGATAAGTGCATTGTCCCTCTATATTTTGCATTTAGTTTGTTGTTAGTGTTTACATGTGCATATGTTTTATATATGTAGTTGTTTTTGTTTATTTTTTACAGTATTCATGCTCAATCAAAGGTAGCAAGACAGGGGCAAAGAAAGGGGAAGAATGTATCCATTTGAGATGCCCTTCTTGTCCCTCTTTCATCAGGGTCTGCAAGTATTCCATCCATTGGAATTGGGGCTGCAACAGTAGCTTCAAATGTGTAGGGAAAACAAATTGTTGACCCCAAATACCCATTGTGGAAATATGTGACAAGAGAGGAAGGGGCGAAAAAAAAGGGAGGAGGGGGAAATTGTTCATGGAAATGCAATTTTTGCAATGGCCATTTCACTTGCACATATTTCTGTGTGAAAGTTCATTTGTTGGGTATTCCAGGTTGTGGCATTAAATGTTGTACAGCAATTGAATCGCCAAATAGGAAGGAATTGGAGAAAGAGCAAAGTATTGGTGAGGCAAATGTGGCAGCAAAATAAAAAAAATCCAAGAATGATGACCCCCTTCCATTCTTGAGGAAAAGCAGCAGCAATTTCCCTTTTGAGACTTCTAGTAGGGGAGAATTAGCAAAGAGAAAGGCAACTGCAGTTGGTCCAATGGACAAGATTTTCCAAAAGGAGAAGCGGGAAGAGCTTGATCTCACCGTTGCATTTTTCTTCTATCGGAACTTCATATTCTTTAATGTTGCACGGTTACCTCTATTTATTGAGATGTGTCGAGCTCTTTGTCATGGGGCTCCATCAGGGTATGTGCCTCTTGGGTTAGAGAAGCTCACAACCACATTGTTGACAAAGGCAAAGAAAGAGGTGAACAAAATGCTTGAGCCTATTAAATCAGCATGGCCAACATCTTGGGTTAGCATTGTTTCTGATGGATGGACAGATCCAGCATGCCACCCACTCATTAACTTCATGGTGTCATCCACGAATGGTGTAGTTTTCTTGAAATCAGTGGATGCACTTTGACAGTACAAGGATGCACAATATATGGGTGAGTTATTTCTCAAAGTTATTGAAAGTGTAGGTGTGGATTGTTGTGTGCAAATCATTACAAATAATCCACCTGTTTGCAAGGATGCTGGCATGATTGTGGAAGCAAAATATCCACACGTATTTTGGACACCTTGCATTGTCCATTCATTGAACTTGGCACTGAAATCTATTGCTTCTGATGTGCTTTGGATTGGAGCCATTATTGAGGATGCACGACATATCCGCAACTTTGTAACAAACCATACAAATGCCCTCACTATCTACAAGGAGTACAACAATCTATCATTGTTGAAGTTTGCAGATACACGGTTTGCCTCTTCGTTCATCATGTTGAAGAGGTTGAGGGAGGTCAAGACTGCTCTTGGGTCTATGGTTATTTCAGAGTTTTGGTCTTTTTGGAGAAAGACGAATCAAGCCTCCTCAAAGAAGGTGAAGGACATAGTGTTGGATGATATATGGTGGGAGAAGGTAGATCTAATTATTCAGATCATGGAGCCTATGATTTCCTTGCTCCAATTTGCAGATACAGACCAACCCATCCTAGGAGAGGTTTATGAGGGATGGGATTCCATGATTGAGTCTGTGAGGACCATAATTTTACAGAGTCAGTGCCCAGAGTATGAGACATCACCTGAGGCCATCTTCATCGTCATACAGGATATTCTTGTTAGCAGATGGGACAAGAATTGCACACCTTTACATTGTTTGGCTCACTCCTTGAACCAAAAATACTACAGCCATGGGTGGCTGAATGGTGGACCTTCCCGCAGATTCCCTCCTCACATGGATGCTGAAATCTCACAGGGGAGGAAAGATGCATTGAGGAGGATTTTTCAGGATAGGGCATCCCTTGATGAGGTGGAGGATGCCTTTGCAGATTTTTCCACTGGCAGGGGGCGATTTGGAGGCTATGATTTGATTCGAGATAGGGGGGCTAAGAAGCCCCATTCTTGGTGGGCAACTCATGGGGCAACAAGCCCTCCTCTACAGCAGTTAGCCATGAGGCTCCTCTCTCAGGTGACTTCATCCTCTTGTTGCGAGAGGAATTGGAGCACATATGGGAATTTGTATAGTGTGAAGAGGAGCAGGCTTGAGCAGTGCAGGGCAGAGACAATGGTGTATGTGCACACCAATCTTCGTCTCATCTACAGGCAGAGGGAGGATTGGTTGAAGGGAAAGACAAAGATGTGGGATGTCTTTCCTGATGATATGGGTCTGGACAGCAGTGTTTTGTTGGCATTGGCCAACTTGGATCTCAATGCGCCAGTGCTAGAGCCTGTCACATTTGATGATGGAGTAGAGGCGTCATCCTCCACACCAGCAAATGCAGAGATGATAGAGGAGGAGGATGCATCAGAGCCAAAGGAGAGCAGTGGTGAGCATGATGATCAGGATGAGGACAGTGATGCTGATTATGAGGATTGATGACTCTGACTCATTGAGGCTTTAGGCTTGTAGTCTTGTAGACTGTAATTGCTTTTGTATTTTCTATTTCTATTTGCCATTGGCAGTGTTCTTATGTAACACATTTTGATTCTGATGACTTAATGAGAAAACTACAGTCTCTTACTATCTTCAATCTTGTCTTTCTGAGTAAATTTGACAATTGTATCATGTATGGTGTATCAATTGTATTATAGTATCAATGATGATGTATGCCTCATGAGTATCTATGTTTGAATCAATGAATTTTGTATGAATTTGTGCAAAAAATATCTAATTTTTAATATATTAATATATATATATTTTTAAATATATATATATATATATATATATATATATATATATATATATATATATATAATAAAATAATATATAACGTATCGTATCCTTGCAAGACTCAACCGGGTCACTGCACTCAGATCCCATCTATCGAACTTCGTATCCCTGTGTCCCCGTGTCCCCGTATCCTCGTATCAGGGGACTTAGATGTCCATGTTACAGTTTGTGGTGGCCTGTTCCATGCAGTCTAGGTTTAACTCTTTTGGTGTTAGTTCTTCTGCAATGTCAGAGGTATCTAGTAGAGGTTGGTATTAGGGACAAAGGCGGTCTACATTGAATACTGGGTGCAAACCAAGGAATGGTGGAATACTGAGCTCGAAGGCATCGTTCCCTACAGCCTTGGTGATGGTGTATGGCCCATATCGGAGCGGGCGAAGCTTGCGGTGGGGTCCATTGAGGCGTTCCTTCTGCAAATGTAGCCACACTCTTTCGCCCACCTGGAAGTTGTGTGGCACCCGATGTTGATCATGTCGTTGCTTGTACTTAGCATTGGCTCTGTCCAATATGTCATGAACCTATTGGTAGATGTGTTGAATACGCTCGATGAAGTTATTTGATTTGTCAGCTTCAGACTGGACATGAGCCGAATCAGCCTGAGTAGCCGCAACTGGCATGGCTACGTCAATGGGACATAGTGGCTGGAATCCCAAGCCCACCTGAAAGGGGTTGTGGCCAGTTGAGTTGTGGAGAGCCTGGTTATAACTATGTTGTACATAGGGGAGGCTCTCATCCCATGTGCGTGGATGCTTTGAATCGTACATGCGCAGAATGTGTACAATCATCCTGTTGACAACCTCTGTTTGGTGATTGGTTTGGGGATGGAAAGCTGTGGACTTGGTGAGCTTGGTGTCCAACATTAACAAGAGGCTGGACCAAAATGTGCTGAGGAACCTGTTGTCGCGATATGATATGATAGACTATGGGATCTCAAAGTGCACCCACACTTGTTTAAAGAAGAGTTTAGCAGTGGCTTTTGCTGTGATATTCTTCTTGCAGGCCGCCATAATGGCCATCTTTGATAATCTGTCGACGACCACGAAAACACAGTCGTTTCCATGCTTAGTAGAAGGAAGGCCTGACATGTAATCCATGGAGATGGATTCCCAAGTTCGACTAGGGGTAGGTAGCGGAGTATAGAGCCCTTGCTTCTTGATGGTCAGTTTGACAATGGCGCAAGCAGTGCAGGATCTGATGTACTTCCCGACATCCTGTCGAAGGTTCGGCCAATAGAAATACTTCTGCAGTACTGTCACTGTTTTCTCGAACCCAAAATGCCCAGCAACTCGACTGTAGTGCGCTTCCCATATCATCTTGGCACGCTCGCTTGAAGGAACACAAAGGTGTCCCAGCTGACAAAACGGTACATCTTGGAGGTGAAAATTTGGAACTTGTGTACCCCCTAAGAGTGCCTTGTATGTGTAGCTGAATTTTGGATCGCTCTTGTAGAGAAGCGGCCAATCAGAAGTCTCATGCCCACAAGAGTTGAGAATAGTGGTTATGGCCACGATCGGTGGTCGGCTAAGGCAGTCTGCCACATTATTTGTGCTACCCTTCTTATACTTGATGTTCAAATGAAATTGTTGCAAATATGTGGACCACTTCTGATGGCGATTGTTCTGCAACTTCCCTTGTGTCTGTATGAACTGTGGGGGTTGGTGGTCTGTGTGAATGATTGTCTCCTTCCTCAAAATGTAATGCTTCCATTGTCGACAAGCCTGCACAATGGAATACATTTCTTTGTCATAAGTGGGATAGTTTCGAACTGTGTCGGACAATGTCTCACTGTGATATGCCACTGGATGCCTTTGTTGAGTAAGAACTTCCCCAATAGCATAGTCAGAGGCATCTGTCTTGATCTCAAATGGTTGTTGTAAGTCTGGTAATGTGAGCACTGGGGCAGAACAGAGGCGATGTTTCAATTCTACGAACGCCTTCTGTTGAGATTCCAACCAAAATAATTTTTCTTTCGCTCCTCCCTTGGTGACTTGACTCAAGGGCCAAGTGATATGAGAGAATCCCAACACGAACATGCAATAGAAATTAGCAAGACCCAGAAAACTGCGAAGCTCTGTTAGGGTGGTTGGGGCTGGCCAATCCCGAATGACTTGGATCTTGGCCGGATCCACATGTACCTCCCTTTCATCAATAATGTATCCCAGATATTGAACCTGGGTCATGCCAAAAGTGCACTTCTCAAAATTGGCACACAACTTGTGTTGCCGTAGTGTTTGGAGGACTTCTCAGATGTGGTGGAGGTGCTCTTCCCAAGCCTGGCTGAAGATCAGAATGTCATCCAAGTATACCACTACAAATGAGTTGGTGACCTCATGAAGGTTGCGGGAGCATTTGTCAACTCGAAAGACATGACGAGCCATTCGAAATGGCCCTCCTTGAATTTTAAAACAGTCTTCCACACATTAGAGGGTTCGATTGGTACCTGGTGAAACCCAGACTTCAAGTCGATCTTGCTGAAATATTTTTCCCCTTTGAGTTGGTCCAGAAGGTCATCAATACACAGTGATCTTGTTCAGCGCCCGATAGTCAATACAGAGTCTCCAAGTCCCATCCTTCTTCTGTACCAACATGATCGGGCTCCCACAGGGTGATGAACTTAGCCGGATGTGAACTTAGCAGCTCCTGAATCTGCCTCTTGATTTCATCATTCTCCAGAACAAAGCGCCTATAGATCGATCCATTGGGTAGCGGCGCACTTGGGGTCAGGTCAATGGGGTGCTTGACCCGACAGTGTAGAGGAACCCCTGTGGGTGAGGTGAAGATGTCCCCATACTCCTCCACAACCTTGTCCATTTGTTGTTGTCGTGCAGAGGATGCATGTCTAGAGGTTGTGGCCACAATATTCTTCTTGCCGTTGGGGCAGATCATTAGGAAAAAAAATTCCTGGTTTGGGAAATGAGCTTACTCAATTGTGTTAGTCATCAATAATTTTTACCTGTTTAGATGACTAAATGCTTTGTCCTGTATTTCTAGAAACAAAATTCAAGAATCATGTGAGTTCTAGAAATCTCTTCAAACATAAATTTTTCACTATCCTACTTCCCTGTGAAAGCATGGCCAATCTATCGCCTAGACAAGACCAATGTCCCTCACTCTCACTTGTTTGCCATCTCTGCCTATAACACTTTGTCTCTGTTTGCCTAAGCCCTCTACTTTCACACCTTGTTTCGCCAAGTAAACCAAACTTTTCTCCTACTCACCAAATGCCTCAAGCAATGGTGATTTCAAAACTCCCTTTCTAAAGCCCTCTAAAGTAAACAAAGTTTTCTAGTTGTCTAGGATGATAGTGCATAATAGAGTGTCAAAAACCCCGTCTCCTCATCCAAACCCTGATTCAAAGTTTTCAGTCAAAAAACCTATGCCAAGGACATTACCATAAGTCAAATAAGGTCACCTAGGTTATGCGTTATCATGGTTCTAAATGCACTATTTCCACAAGTATTCAAAGGTGAAGTCAAGAGAACACAAGGATGATGCTTATCATTATCCAAAGAACATCAAAAGACCTCCAAAGGTATCCTCTTGATCAAGTAGTAAGTCTGCAAAGGAGCAAATTACCATGTCCAAGCATTTCTGCAGAAATGTTTTGTAAATGGTTAACAACAGAAACAGAGTCAAAGGAGGAGGCCTAAAAAACTCATAAAGGCATTCACAACTGATAGTAAGATACAACAGGTTTAAGTTTACAAGGAATATCATGATCTCATGATAGATTGTTATGAAGTGCTGCCCATCAAAAGGTCCATGCAGGTCCTGAAAAGACAGTGGCACCGAAGCAACACTGTAGATCAATCAAAAAGATCATTAAAAAATTCTTTAGCCTTAGGCATGAATTTTGTAGAGGGACAACTGCCCTTTGCTTACATTCCTGCAAAGAAGACCAGAAAGCCATCAAATTAGCCATGAGGTAAGGTAAAAGAGGAGGATCATCATAAGAAGACCATTCACAGCAAGAAGAAAACAACAGGTATGTGTTTTAGGGGAATCAAGGTTCATGACTTTTTTGACCAAAAAATAGAGCAATGATAAGGTTACAAAGGCAAAGAACCCCTTAACCCCTTCAAATGATCATTGAAGGCTTTCTAGACATAAATAGTGAGTTTGATAAGTATCTCTTTGAGAACTTAGGAGACAACCATGTTTGCCTTTTTCTAAAAATCCCTAAAGACTCAGAAGCTTGGAAAGATGGACAAAAATGGTCAAAATAGTAACAAAGAAACATCCTTCATCACAGCAGATGGTTTTAAGGTCAAAGGAAAGAATGTTTCAGATACAGAATATCATTCAAAAGGAGAAATGGAAAAAATGATGAGTTTGCTGTGAAGAAATGTTAAAGTCAAAAACAGGTTCTTTTTCCAAAAAGGACTGAGAGGCATAGGCTTGGTGTCTTCAAGTAAGGTGTCAAATTAAAAAGAGCCTTAAGAGGCCTCCAACAATGAAGAAAAGCAACTTTTTCAATCAAGTATGCCACCTGCAACACCAAAACAGTCAAAGACATAGTGAGAAAAAGTAAATAAACATGAACATTACAAAAGTGGGTTTTGGCTTCAAATTTATTTTCAAAAGGGTTATAAAATCCTTTTTATGTGTTCGCCCGCATCATTTGTCATCTCCAAGCAAAAGAATGCCATTTTGAAAGAATTCAAGGGTTTCTGTGCAAAATCAGTAAAAATCTCTAGGCGCTACGCACCGAGGTCGGCGCTACGCACCTGGCCTTCGGTGCTACGCACAGGAGAGGCAGCCGTAATGTTATTTAACATTGCGCTGCGCGCCCAGAGCCCGACGCTATGCACCTAGGTCGGTGTTACGCACAAACATAGCAGAGTGTCTAAAAACTGTCTATTACACACTGGCGCTACACTCCTGAAGCCCGACTGGCCCATATCTGGCCTGTTACACACCTGCGCTACTCTTCTGAAAGCTCGACCAGCCCGAGCTGACCTAGCGCTACGCACCGGTGTTACACACAGACAAAGTTTGTCTAAATTTGCTAAAAAGAGTCAAAACTTCGGTTTTTCGCCTCCAAACTTTCTGCAATCAAGGAGACAAGGTTGGTGGTTTATTTTCTTGCCTCCAAAGCTTTCATTTTCCTAGGCAAAGAGATATTTAAAGGCTTAATTAAACCAAACCCTAGGCTGCCTAAGAAATCAATTTTAAATGGCTTTGATTAGGGTTTGCAAAGGAGAAAACTGTTATATGTGCCAGAGGAGACTGAGTGACAACAAACAAACCTCTAAAAATGTTGAACACACTCCTGAAAAGCTTCCTCTTGCCTTCATTTGCACAACTTTTCCCTCACTTCACTCATTACCATCCTTTGATCCAAAAGCCCTCAAACAAAGTTTAAAAAGCCTTTTTTGCTAAAGAACCAGTCACCATATCCGAAGCAAAGATTCACACCAGCAATGATGAAAGTCAAAGACCTACCGAGCCTCAGCACAAGGGAGGAAGGGCCAATAGGTTTGAGCCCTTAGACACCATTCAAATTACCTCCTCTCCCATGATCCTTTCATACTTTCAGGATGTTGGGTGTTATCAGTTTTGTGAAAAGGTCAAGCAAGTCAAAAGCCACTCCGACTTGACTAGATTGTTTGTCATTGGCTTACAAAATCACCAAGTTAACCTAGCGAAGTGAAATTTGAACTCTCATTTGAATCCATTTCCGAAGCGACAGGTATACCAAACATCGGTGAGATATGGTTTAAACAAAAGAAGTTGAAGTTGAGCTATTATGAGCCCTACCTAAAAACAAGCTGTCAACAAGGCTGCAAGGTTGTTTTTCCTTTTTCCCACTTGCTAGAGAGGTATGCCTTCCTGATTAAGCAAATTATCAGATATTTCACCTGTGAGGGGAGATACTCCAAGATTTACTCATATCATATAAGGTTACTAATGCAGTTCACCAAAGTCAAAATAATGAACCTACCATACTACCTTTTCCGGAGAATTGACAAGATGGCCTCACTTGTCAAGAAAAGAAGCTATGACCGCCAAATGTCGAGCCTTTTTCACCACTCCTTGATCAAAATGATTGTCTTACACCAACTAGAGCAGCAAGGAATCCCTTGGGAAGTCTTCATCTCACATGATCTGTTTACAAACCCCCAAGCCTTCATTCAGCAAAATCTACCTTCCTCTTCACAACCACCTACCTCAACTCCTCCATCATCTCTGCCTCTGCCTTGTCTACAAAGAAATTAACCTCCTATCTCTTCTCCTAATGCACCAAGTGAAGAAGCTGACAGTGGCTCTAATGAAGAGAAAACAGATGAAAATAATGAGGAAGAGGACAATGAGTTAGAAACTGAGGAAGATGAAGAAAATGAGGAAGATGACAATGAGTTAGAAACTGAGGAAGATGAAGAAAATGAAGAAGAGGACAATGAGTTAGAAACTGAAGAAGATGAAGAAAACAAAGGAGAGGACATTAGTAAGTAGGAAAGTGATAATAGCCACAACAAACAAGAAAGTAATGACAATAGAAATCAAGAGAAAGATGTAGATGAGGCAAAGTTTGAAAACATTGAGGCAAATACAGAGCTTGATAAAGATGATGAAAGTAGTGAAGATAATGAAGATTATGGGACAGAAACAGAGTTTAAAGAAGAAGAACAGTAGAGTGATGATGATCAAGAAGAGGCAGCTTCTCAAAAGGGAAACAATCGGCAAGAAAACAGAGTTGAAATCAGTGAGCCCCATGATAAGCAAAAGGGCCAAAATGGTGGGTCTTATAACGCAGAAAATGACAGAGAAGAAGACTTCAGTGAAGGGCAGAGCCAAAATGAGGTAGGTGAAGAGGATAGTGGTCAGTTTGAGAGTCAAGATGACAGTGAAGAAAATAGTGAGAAAAGCAAGGATGATGATGAGGTCAAAGGTCAAGAAATCAATAACCCTATGGAGCATCAAGTGACTCATGAAAGCCATGACAAAGATGAAAAAGCTCGTGGCACCTCCAAAGGTAAAAACACCATCATAAATCCTCTCACATGCACCTATCACAGAGGCAGAAGAGATGTGTTTGCTGCCTCAAAAAGGCAAAGGGCCATCTCTCCTCCAGCGATCAAGCATCAAGACAAAGGAAAGGGAAGGATGGACAAAGGTGAGAAGAAGGTACATGTAAGAAGGAGCAAAAGGATCAAGAAGACTTCTCAAGGGCCTCGATTCATTGATTTGGACAGTGAAAATGAGGACCAAGAGATGAAAACTAGGTTTCTCCTCTTGGAAAAAGATGCATAGCTTCAGGAATGGGAAAGAGATTTTGATATGGCTCAAAGTGTCATCCACTATTACAAAGAGGAACATAAGTATTTCAAGGAATTCAAGAGGGGCCTTGCCCTACAAAAGAAAATGACCAAACATTATGCGAGGAAAAGCATGCTTGCTAATGCCAAGCTAAAGAAGGCCCTCATTGAACTAGAAGACCTAAAAAGAGCCAAAGTGCATGACAGCCTTGGAGTCTTGGCTAAGGCTTTTCAACAGGTGTCCAAAACCTCTTGAGGGGTCCCTCCACAAATTTTGAGGCAAATTGGACAACTTTTTGTTTTTTCCAAATTTTGACCCCTAGGAGCGCAACACCCTAGGCGCTATGCACAAAATTGGTGCATCCTAAGCTCTCAAAGTTTACATTTTTAGATTTGTCACATCACCAACAGTCTACTCACCAATTTTCAGATCATTTGGAGCATTTTTACTGCCTCAAAAGGTCAAAAAACATCAAACATTTGACCTTTTGCCTCATTTTCAGACCATGTGTTACGCACAGAGCAGTGCTGGGAGATTTGATTTTTGAGCAGGTAAATGGCATCCACTCAGCGCAATTCAAACATTTTTTAAAGGTAGACTCATCAGGCTTTCCAATGAGCCATCACGGAGCCAAATCCAATGTCGGGAAGACCTCCAAAACAATGCTACAAAAGGGCCTATTTCTACGCTACACACTTGGCATTTTTTCACTGTTTGACACATGTGCTACGCTCCTGTAGATCACTGGGAAAAATGTGCATTTGACAAGTTTTCTCATGCTTGTCAGGGCTTAAAAGTCAATATAATTGCTATTTTGGGCCGGAAAAGATATTTGTAGGATATTTTTGTGCCTTGGGCCTTGCAAGGCCTCAAGGAGAAGTTAGGATATTTATTTTTGGCCAATAGGCTTCTAGATGCTCTAATAAGCTCTCCTCTCCTTGTTTGTTATATAAGACATGAGGATTCATTGTAAACATTGGGACTTGATGTGTTTAAGAGAAATATATTGTAATATTCCTAATTAGCGACAGCTAATTGGAATATTCGACTTTGTATTGTTTTTCCATATGTGGTTTGTAGATAAATAAAAAAGTGATTAAAAGGGGGTCTAACTCACTTTAGTGGAATAAAACACCTTCCTAGTAGCACAACGTTGTAACTTAAGGGGGGAGCCAAGGGGGGCCACACACCACGTGGAGGAGAGAGAGACTACGTTGGTTTTGGAGGGAAACCAATGCTATAAAAGGAGGAGGAGCCTCCTCATTTGGGGCATTCTTGTTGTTGATGATATTGGAGCTAGACATTTTGTTTTCTTGAGCACGCTGGCTGTTTAGCCTGTCTGCAGCACTGTTTAGTGCGTTGAGTGTCTCCGGTTGGAGATCTCGCCCTTAGCCCTGGGGGACTTCGAGTGCCTGCTCGGGCAAGGTTTTTCCTTCAGTCTTTTGCGGGAGATTTGGTTGGTTGTGTGGCGGAGGAGCTGGGCTTCTCTTGTGACTGTGCAGTCCTTGGAAGAGAGGACGCAGTTCTATTTGGAGGGGTTCTATTGCGGGGTTTTCTGCAGGAGTTTCAGTGAGATCCGGTGTGGAGGCTCGGTCTTTGCAGTGGGAGATTTTCCGGGGATTTTGTGGCTCTGTTTGACGCCTTATCATTTGGCACAGGTTGGGCACAGGAGGAGCGGCGTAATTCCTTGCGAGAGGTTTCTTTGATGATTTCGGGTGACATTTTGAAACTCTGTGGATTTCTGGGTTTTGTCCGGGGTGGTGAGTATAGGTTGTCTGCAGATTTTCAGCTCATTCCGGAAAGGGGATCAGCCCCTAGTTTCAGTCCATTCCAGCAGCAGTAGTTTTACGGCAGTTTTCTAGCAGCTGGGACGCAGTTTCTTATAGCAGCCAATTCCTGTCTTTCTTAGAGATTTCTTTACTTGCCTTGAGCAAGAATAGGTGCTATCATTCTGATCATCTATTGTTTTTCAATATATTCTCAGATTAATAAAATGGCTTAGCATTCCCGACATTTTTATGAGTATTTGCTTTATGTTCTATTTCTGGCATTTTCTATATTGTCGTATGCTTGTATTGCTGTCTATTTCCCTTTCGGGATATTACAGTGGTATCAAAGCATAGATCTGGCTCAGCCTGTGGTCTATGACATCGGGAAAGAGATCATACAGAGGTTTGCTGGAATTTTGGAGAGTAATAGTAGTTGCAGTACCAAAAACGAAATTGGAAAAGGGCCAAAATAAAAAGGGTCAAATTTTGAAGTTTGGAATTAGAAGAAACCCTTTTCAGGTTTTTCTAGGTTTTGGGCAAGGATCACCTTCCCAAGTTCCTAGAATTTTCTGAGTAGTTTTCAGTGGGTAAATCAAAGGCTGAAGACAAGCCGCAGTATAGTTTTGGAGTAGCAGTGCCATTTCATGAGGAGCTTGTAGACACATAGCAGGAGGAGCCGATGGTAGGTGATGATGGTGCAAAGAGATTTGAGGAGATGCTCCTCAAAACAGTACAAGATCTGTCGAGACAGATGGAGACGGTGGGGCAGAGAATCGCTGCAATCGAGGTTAGGCAGCATGAAACCCCAAGGGGTTTCCAGATTGGTGAGGGATCGGGCACATCCCACCATATGCCGGAGCGTGAGGCTATCCCCATTATGGCATCGCATGCACCCACGCGATCCACTATGCCCACGTTCCTAGCGGAGGACACAAGGGCAGGAGCACAGCAGGAGCCCGAACCGGGCCACATGGGTGACTACCTTGCAGAGTACTGGGCATACGGGCCGGAGTTCAGAGATCTTATCTCATTCAGAGATTTTGTTCAGCTCCAGTGGGACAGCAGGCCCCATAACCTTCACAGAGGGAACAGGCGCTCACATGACGGAGGCTTACAGCACACAGTAAGCAGACTCCATTTACCAACATTTGATGGGTCATCCAAGCGTTCGGAAAAAGCTTGGGTGGAGAAGTTGGATACCTCTTTCCAGCTTGACTGAGTATTGGAGGGGGAAACCATCAAAATGGTTACCTCGCACTTGGAGGATGAGGACACACAGGATTGCAGGGAGTTCGAGGATACACCTAGTGTGACACAGGACTCACCATCATTAGAGACCTCCTTGACCGTGTCGGTTGATATCGTAGTGGAGAAGGTAGAGCCATCCATTGAGGTGGTGACTGGAGCCATGTCCGAGTCTTCGGGTGGTAGCAGCACACGACAGATGGGTGAGGTATCAGGAGATGTATCCACTTTCGATGAGGCACTAGGAGATACAAAGGTATTGGATGATGGTCGCAGACAGCGGTATCATCGGCTTCGGACAGACCTTCGAGTCTTAAAAGGGAAGGCCACATCAGTACGGGAGGCCATTTTGTTGCAGGACAAGGAGCTGGAGGGCATGAGAGTGGCTTGTGCCGAGTCGGCGGCCAAGTTGGCCCGCATTGGGGAACGAATGGATTCCCTGATGGTACAATCAGAGGGCACGTTGGAGCGTCAGATCATTCCCCTTCAGGCATGCATGGATGGGACTAGCAGTGTTGTTGGGTCATCTCTTCCCATTGGAGAGAGAGAGGCAAAGCCACCTAGTCAGATCTCATATGTTGACTTGGATAGCGGTATGAGACGATCAGAGTTGCACAAGGTAAAGCATCCACATGTTGAGGTTGGATGGCGAGAGATTTTGAGTTGGTACTCGGTGGAGCGGGCTATGGAGATAGTGATGGATCCGAGTGTAGATTAGCAGGAGTTTCTATGCATGGGGAATATAGGAACCCTAGATTGGCATTGGAATCCAAGTGGGATCACATATCGTTTCCCAGGCAGGTCGGTTGACTATGTCTTGGGGAGTATAGTTGGCCTAGCAGTAGAGCATGTGCAGTTCCGGTCAGCTCTAGTGGCCAACCAGTTTATGGGCAGACTCCCTAGGTTGTCTTGGCATGACATTCATACACGGGATCACGGGGTGGTTAGCACACCTTGGCAGGAGCTTATCGGAGGAGGTGGCATTGGCAAGCCACCAGATGGCACCTTGTATGGGGCCAAGGATTCTTCACCTTTGTGGGGGGCACAGAGGACGCAGCGGAGTTGAGCAGTGGTGGTAACACTACTGACAAACAGGGAGATTCACTTCTCGGACCCCTTGAGGAGGATTTGGAGTGATGTTCCATTCGTCGGCAGGTATAGTGATGCGACGGTGGAGACGATGATACCGATTGGTGGTAGTCCGATAGGTAGGGGCATAGCTCTAGGTCATCACATCCAGGGATGTGTGGGAGCCTCTAGCATTGAGCAGTGGACTGCCGGTGGACAGGGAGTTGCATGGTGTACTACCGTAGTGTGTGGGATTGCATTGTAGAGTAGGAGTGTCCTACATCACATTGAGAGCTCGCGAAGAGTGACTGATGCATGGACGCAGTCAGGGCACGAGACAGTACTGGGTGGTACGACAATAGCATGGGGTATCCAGCAGTATACAGGGGTATACCTCAGTGTGCAGTGGCATGGCGAGGAGTACATGGATGATCGGTGGTATGTGAGGGCATACAGTGCTGCACAGCAGGATCTTAGCGCATTGCCGCTAGGGAGACTCATGGACAGGGACACCGAGCTCACCTTTGGGAGTAGTTCACCCAGGATCGATGGGGAGATGGATGAGCGATACTTGGCGGTATCTGTGGAGACTCATACACCTGCCTCTCTTCTACATCACTCACTGGCACATCCGAGTTTGTTGTTGTCCTTTGGCACTTTGGGCATGAGCAGCGGGGTACGCGAAGCTCACCCAAGATATTTGGATGACACTCAGCACACTAGGGGAAAGACTTCTCAGCAGTGGCACTGGGTTGGAGCGCTAGTTGACAGCCACAGGTTAGGGGATGAGATGATCCTCTGCAGTGGTGGCACATCAGTCATTGTTGGGCCTACGCTTGGGGAGCAGGTCATGAGGGAGACATGCATCATTTTTCCCTCGGGGCATGTTGAGATCATGCATGAGCAGAGGATACTGGGTTCAGCAGAGGTAGCATCCCGGCATACGTCTGGACTCCAGACATTGTATCTACACTTCATCGAGAGGGTGGATGGCATATTCAGTGCAGATGAGGTGGCGGAGGTAAAACAGGAGGGCATTCCTTCTGTATGCCAGGTTGAGGACTCTTCTTCATGAGTCCATAGGGTCAGTTGAGGTCGCTTCTGGGGAGCGAGAGCAATCACGCAAAGACGGAGACAGTAGACCAGAGCTGCATTCCAGTATACAGGGTGAGCAGTCAGGGAACTCTATGGGAGATGCCCTAGGCGATGAGACACTTGTGACGATCCAGTCAGAGCTATATGTGATGGAGCCTGAGTCAGTAGAGGAGGATGCTATGCACATCATGCATGATATTCCTTTGAGGGAGAGCCAGATGGAGGCTCACATCGGGTCGGTGATGGATATGCGGCTAACCGTGGGGTCAGCCATTGAGGAGGAGTAGTCAGATGCATTGACACTGAGTACAGTGACGGCAGTTGCAGATCCATATCCTCTAGAGATGTTGGAGGTTGATGGGATTGTTATGCAGGGGGCTATTAGATAGCAGGAGCTGTTGGATATGGTGGAGCATTCATCTTTTGGCTGACACATTGAAGAGATACAGATAGATGTACATACAGTCGGTCGAGCTGCAGTACTTTCAGTGAGTAGTACTCTCCAGGAGTACATCGATGGAGCTTGCAGCATATCTTGCCCACTTTGGCCCATTATAGAGAAAGGGGTTTCCTTCTACAGGCAGCTCTCATTGGCAGAAAGGGCAGAGCAGTGGGAGTTGATTATGGGCTGGCGGCAACACTCCAGGGATGTTCCATATGCAGTTGTTGTTGCTACATCGGATTCTTCTTCCAGGATGGACTAGTGGGAGATCATGAGTTGGTACCCTCTTGATGGTACGGTATTCTTCGTAGGGAGCACAACGGAGCAGGGGCCCTTGGACATAGTAGATGTTACAGTTTCCAGATGGCAGGGGGGCACAGGTCGTCGTTTCTTCAGCAATCCATGTCGATTTAAGGAGAGCAGGATCAGCATGGGATTGAGTCACAACTTGGATTGGAGAGAGGTGATGAGTTGGTATGCAGTTGGAGGGGTAGCATATGCAGCTACAGGTACAGCGCAGTAGGAGCCCGGGAGCATTGATGCTTGTTGGTGGTCTTCACCTCTTAGAGCATTGGTCATAGCTAGAGGCAGTGCACAGTCTGAGCCGTGGGACTTGTGCGATTATTGGCCACGGTGGCGATGGGATCCAGGAGGATTATTGGTTGGTTGGTACTGTGAGAGGTCACTTTGGGATCCTCGCATTGAGATATCCCTTCGTATCAGGGTGATGCAGAGGTCAGAGAGGTTTCAGTGGGACCCAGGCACATTTTGCAGTATCGGTGGGGAGCATCAGCTAGAGAGGAGGCTGGTTCAGGCATTGCTTGAGGACAAGCAATTTTTAGCGGGGAGGACTGTAATATTCCTAATTAGCGACAGCTAATTGGAATATTCGACTTTGTATTGTTTTTCCATATGTGGTTTGTAGATAAATAAAAAAGTGAGTAAAAGGGGGTCTAACTCACTTTAGTGGAATAAAACACCTTCCTAGTAGCACAACGTTGTAACTTAAGGGGGGAGCCAAGGGGGGCCACACACCACGTGGAGGAGAGAGAGACTACGTTGGTTTTGGAGGGAAACCAACGCTATAAAAGGAGGAGGAGCCTCCTCATTTGGGGCATTCTTGTTGTTGATGATATTGGAGCTAGACAATTTGTCTTCTTGGGCACGCTGGCTGTTTAGCCTGTCTGCAGCACTGTTTAGTGCGTTGAGTGTCTCCGGTCGGAGATCTCGCCCTTAGCCCCGGGGGACTTCGAGTGCCTGCTCGGGCAAGGTTTTTCCTTCAGTCTTTTGTGGGAGATTTGGTTGGTTGTGTGGCGGAGGAGCTGGGCTTCTCTTGTGACTGCGCAGTCCTTGGAAGAGAGGACGCAGTTTTATTTGGAGGGGTTCTATTGCGGGGTTTTCTGCAGGAGTTTCAGTGAGATCCGGTGTGGAGGCTTAGTCTTTACCAGTAGGAGATTTTCCGGGGAGTTTGTGGCTCTGTTTCAGCATCTATCATTTGGCACCTGCGTTGGGCCTGGAGGGACAGCGTAATTCCTTGAGGAGGGTTTCTTTGGTGATTTTCGGAGGCTGACCATTTTTGATATGGTTTCTGGGTTTTGTCCGAGGTGGTGAGTATAGGTGGTCTGCAGATTTTCAGCTCATTCCGGCAAGGGGATCAACCCCTAGTTTTAGTCCATTTTAGCAGCAGCAGTTTTACGACAGTTTTCTAGCAGCTGGGACGCAGTTTCTTATAGCAGCCATTTCCTGTCTTTCTGAGAGAGTTCTTCACTTGCCTTGAGCAAGAATAGGTGCTATCATTCTGATCATCTATTGTATTTCATTATATTCTCAGATTAATAAAATGGCTTAGCATTCCTGGCATTTTTATGAGTATTTGCTTTATGTTCTATTTCGGGCATTTTCTATATTGTCGTATGCTTGTATTGCTATCTATTTCCCTTTCGGGATATTACATATATGGTTTTATGAGCTTGGAGAAGAAATTGGTTTTATGAAGTGGATGAATGGCTTGTTTGGCTTGATGTTGGAGAAGCTTGTTTGCAGGATTCCATAGCTTTGTGAATGGTGATGTTTTCCTAACTTGTTAATGTTTTCTTGTCCTCATTTTGTTTCAGTCTGCTTGGTTGTTATAGATTAGAAAAGTATAGGTTGAGACATACTTATGGAAGCACCTCAAACCTCCTGTTTGCTATAGCTTTGATGTTTTCCTCTTTTAGTCATCTTAAGGAATTTTTTACTGCTCCTTAGGCCCACTAAAACTTGTTTTTGTTTCATGAATGGTTATTATGCTAGCTTATAAATATGATTTATGGTATGCCCTGTTTATTTAAAGTTTTCAGAACCCTATCTTGAAGCTTTCCTATGGAATATTGATTGATTAGGTTAAGACAAAGAGGTCTCGTATCGATCTTGCCATTTGGCTATGCTTACCAACTTATTTTAGAGTTCCCAATAACTTGATATATGCTGTTTAGGAGTTCCCTCTCCATAAATTAAGTTGTTTGTTTATCTTATGTGTTTTCCCAAAAGCTGAAGGTGAATTTCTAAAGTTAGGAGTTCTAATGCTTCTATGTTTCACCGGAATGTTCATTTTACATGTTTATTAGTTTGAGTATTGTTCATAGAGATTAATGGTTTGCTCTACCTCATGAGTTATTATTTTAGACTATATATGTTTAAGACCTCTTAGTTTTTTCCCAAACTTAATGTTCACCTCATACATCACCTAAAGGATCCATTAACCTTGCTAAATCGGCCCTGCAATACACTCTGTTCCATCATTTAGACACCCCTGACTTCATCTGACCCCATAGCCATATTGATTTGATAATCTCTCTTTCCACCTATCCTACTTGATCATCTTACCCCAACCTAAAACAAACAAACAAAATTACACTTAACAACTAGCCTAAAATCAATCATCCAAAGCGAACAAGTTCATATCCTTCGCATAATAGAGAGAGCCCTCTTTAAGTCCAGGAAGGCTAGGTCCTAGGACTCCAAAGACTGGTCTGATGTTACTCTGTCATTGGTTTAAGCCAATCCGTCAAATCACGGGACCCTAACACATTGTTTTGCAGTAACCAAAGAGATAGTGGGAGGGGGTGGTACCTCTGGTATCCTGTACAACTTATTTCCCAAAGTAATAATAACAGCGCAAGGTCGGGACTCATACACAGCATGTCACTTCCACAAGTATGGTTGGCCTAATAATACATCAAAAACATCAATAGGAGCAATGTCACAAAATACCTCATCCGTGAAGGGCTTGATGCTAGAGGGGAGACAACACTGTTGGTTGACGCGGAGATTTCGTCCTTGGTGAAGCCACCCGATGATGTATGGTTGTGGGTGCGCTGTGGTCGGCAAGCCCAACCGCTTCATGACATCTCTGCTGAAATGAGGTTCTTTTGGCCCCCATTGTCGAAAATGAACCATAGCGGGGAACCCTTTACCCACATCTGGGAGTGGAAGAGACGCTTTGCCTCCTATGGATCTTCGTAGTGGCAATAGTGGCGTTGGGCTCCGCATCAATAATCTTCTTCCCTTTGTCATTCCCCTTGTCAGGTTCTGATTCAGAAGTTGTTAGATCCCTATATTACTAGTTTAGACCCTTATTGTTATTAGTGTAGCCCCCTTATTGTTATTATTGTATCTCCCTCTAACCCCAATATTGTTATTATTGTGCCCTTGCATTGTTATTGTTAGGTCAGCTAGGATTACATTGTGGCCCCATGGACTACTATATATAGAAAGGAGGTTTTGTCATTTGTATCATGCAAGAATTTTTCATTCATGTAATGTATTGGAGGTTTTCCTCTCAAAGTGGCTTATTTCTAAGGCATTGATATATCTTTTCTTCTATTTTTGGAGCTGGTTTCACAACATTTGGTATCAGAGCTTTGGATTCTAGGGTTTTGTTGCTCGAAATAGGTTATCGTGGCATTTGTGCTATAACTTGTTTTCTACAAAGGTTCAGAAGCTGAAATTTTTATAGTACGAAGCCAAAATCCTGAGGAACATCGTCGCAAAATTTCAGAGCTTGGTTCGTAATGTTTTCGGAGATATGATCTGTTGAAGTTAGGTCTTTTTGCAGGCTCCTCAATTTAACCTAAAAAGGTCATCGCGGAATTTTCGCTATAACTTGTTTTCTACGAAGGCTTAGAATCTGATATTTTAAGAGCGCGAAGCTGAACTTCTGAGGAACATTGTCACAAAATTTTAGATCTTGGTTTGCAATATTTTCGGAGATATGGTCTGTGGAAGTTAGGACTTGTTCAGGCTCCCGAATTTCATCTCAAAGAGGTGATCGTGGGAAAATCTTCATAACTCTCTCTCTAAGCATCGGATTGGAATTCTGTAAAACGTGGATGCAAGCACACGGAATTTAGTTTCCTATCTATCAATTTCAAAGCCGAAGGAGGAAGCAGTGACACGTGGCAAGTCATACAAGTTCCCTCTACTAAACCAGTCCATAATTAGGTCATCGTAGGAGATTGGGCACAACTTTGTCTTCAAGAATCCAAATCAGGTCAGACTTGTGGCATTCGAAAGAGGATTCAAGGGCTACCTCAGTACCAAATTTCAGATATTGAAGATCCGAAATGATAGAGATAATTCAGTTTCAATATCGCGCTCCTCAAAAGCAAGAAAAAGGTGTGTATTTTTTGTCGAATTACATAAGTCTCGTTTGAAACAAATTAGTTGGAATTTATTCCAAGGGAATATTGAAGAATAGATATCAATATTGGGTTCTAAAATGGCCCCTAAAAAGAATTCAACACCCATTAAGCCTTTAGAAGTGTAATATTCCTAATTAGCACCGCTAATTGGAATATTTGATTTTTGTATAATTTTGCCGCCTATAGTTAATTAATAAATAAAAGTGAGAAAAGAGGGGTCAACTCACTTAAATAAAATAAAGTGCTTCCCTAGTAGGAGCAACATTATAACTTAAAGGGGAGCCTTGGGGGTCCACACCACGTATGAGAGGAGGCTCACGTAGCCTCTAGAAGCTTCTGCGCAGGCCCATGAGGAGCACGTGGGAGAGAGAGGGACCACGTAGGGTTTTGAGGAGGGCCAGCGTTATAAAAGAAGGGAGAGCTATCTCATTTGGGCATTATTGATATTGTTGATGATATTGAGCTAGACTTTGTCTACTTGAGCACGTTGGCTGTTTAGTCGGTCTGCAGCACTGTTTAGTGCGACTGAGTGTCTCCGGTCGGAGATCTCACCCTTGGCCCCGGGGGACTTCGAGTGCCTGCTCGGGCAAGGTTTTTCTTCAGTCTTTAGCAGGAGATTTGCAGGTGTTTTGTTGGGAGTTTTTCTAAGGAGCTGAGCTTCATTGGGTGACTGCGCAGTCCTTGGAGGGAGGACACAGTTTGAGTTGGAGCTGTTCAGCGGTAGAGATTTCTGCAGGAGATTCAGGCCTATTCCGGTGTGGAGGTTCGGCGTTTATCATTTGGTGAGTTTCCTGAGGAGTTGTGGCCCCATTTCAGTCTATTTCAGTTGGTGTCTGCGCTGGTCCTGGAGGGACAGCGTTTTTCTAGGAGGGTGGTTTTTGGGGTGATTTTCGGAGGTGGTCCGTTTGGTATATGGTTTCTGGGTTTTGTCCGGGGTGGTGAGTTCAGGTGGTCTGCTGATTTTCAGCTCATTCCGGCAAGGGGATCAGACCCTAGCTTCAGTTCATTCCAGCAGCAGCAGTTTACGGCAGTTTCTTCCAGCAGCTGGGACGCAGTTACTGTAGCAGCCATTTCCTGTTTCTGAGAGGGTTCTTCACTTGCCTTGTGCAAGGATAGGTGCTCTTATTTTGATTATCCATTGTACCCATTTATATTCTCAGATTAATAAAATGGCTTAGCATTCCTGACATTTTATGTGTACTTGCTTTATGTTCTATTTCCGACATTTTTCTATATAGTTGTATTGCTGTGTATTACTGTCTATTTCCCGTTGGGGATATTACATGTATTGCTGTGTATTACTGTCTATTTCCCGTTGGGGATATTACAGTGGTATCAGAGCATAGTTCTGGCTCAGCCTGTGGAGCTGGCTATTTATGGCAAATATGAGGATCACAATGCCTACATTCTTACCTGAAGTACCGAGGCAACATGGTCGTATACCCCTTGAAGATTATTTCAGAGAATGGAAATCCAAGGGGGAAGACTTCAAAGCAGTTTGTCCCTTCAAAGATTACTGTTGGCTCAGGCAGGATGAAGGAGGAAGGTACAGTGAAAGGAACAGTGGGTTTTCTACCATGCAAAGTTCAGATTTGCAGCGTACCGTTGGGAGATCACCTCTTCCCATGCATGAGGGATCCACTAGTCCCTGTGAGTCTAAGCCCAAGAAGACCGGAACGGTGAAAGAGAAGAATTTCTTCTCATATCTTTTTGGATTCAGAGGAAATTCATCCACCGTAGAGGAAGTCAAGAAGATTGAAGAGAAAGAAGAGGAAGTACCATGCGCTTCCGATTCTCATCAAGAAGAGATCACATCACCTTGTGAGGAGGCTTGTGATAACGTTGTCACACTCATGGAGGAGCAGCCACATGCATTGACAGTTGGGGCAGCCAACACTTTTGAGGATGGGACTCTTGTAGATCAAGGGTCAAATCTCATTGCTACTATAGAGCAGCCTGGTTGCACTGCGCTGTGCAACATGGAAACACTCAAGGAGGAATCGAACCATCATTCTCATGAGCCATTGTTGGATTGTACATTGCACTTGGAGGATGAGGGCACACAAGATTGCAGGGAGTCTGAGGTTACACCTAGTGTGACACAGGATTCACCCTCATTGGAGACCTCCTTGGCCATGTCAGTTGATGTGGTAGTAGAGAAGGTAGAACCTACCTCAGTAGAGCCATCCATTGAGGTGATGACCGGAGTCGTGTCCGAGTCTTCAGGTGGTAGCAGCACACGACAGATGGGTGAGGCGTTAGGAGATATATCCACCTTCGATGAGGCACTAGCAGGTACAGAGGTATTGGATGATGGTCGCAGACAGCGGTATCATCGGCTTCGGACGGACCTTCGAGTTTTGAGAGAGAAGGCCACGTCAGTACGGGAGACCATTTTGTTGCAGGACCAGGAGCTGGAGGGTATGAGAGCGACTTGTGCCAAGTCGGCGGCCAAGTTGGTCCGCATTGGGGAGCAGCTGGATTCCCTGATGGTACAACCAGAGGGCACATTGGAGCGTCAGATCATTCCCCTTCAGGTATGCATGGATGGGACTGGCAGTGTTGTTGGGTCATCTCTTCTCGTTGGAGAGAGAGAGGCAGAGCCACCTAGTCAGATCTCATATGTTGACTTGGATAGTGGTATGAGACGATCAGAGTTGCACAGGGTACAACATCCATATGTTGAGGTTGGATGGAGAGAGATTTTGAGTTGGTACTCGGTGGAGCGAGCTATGGAGATAGTGGTGGACCCAGGTGCAGTTCAGCAGGAGTTCCTAGGTGTTGAGCATACAGGGACCCCAGATTGGCATTGGGATCCAGGTGGGATCACCTATCATTTCCCAGGCAGGTCGGCTGACTATGCCTTGGAGAGTACAGTTGGCCTAGTAGCAAAGCATGTGCAGTTTGGGTCAGCTCCAGTGGCCAACCAGTTTATGGGTAGACTCCCTAGGTTGTTTTAGTATGACACTCGTACACGGGATCACGGGGTGGTCAACATACCTTGGCAGGAGTTTGTCGGGGGAGGTGGCATTGGCAGGCCACCAGATGGCACCTTGTATGGGGCCAAGGATTCTTCACCTTTGTGTTGGGGCACCGAGGACGTAGCGGAGCCGGCAGGGTGGTGGTAACACTATCGACACACGGGGAGATTCACTTCTCGGACCCCTTGAGGAGGATTTGGAGTGATGATCCTTTCGTCGGCGGGGAGTATAGTGATACGACGGTGGAGACGATGTTACCGATTGGTGGTAGTTCTGACATGTAGGGGCACAGCTCTAGGTCATCACATCCGTGGATGTGTGGGAGCCTCTAGCATTGAGCGGTGGATTGCCGGTGGACATGGAGTAGCATGGTGGTGTACCATAGTGTGTGGGGATCGCATTGTGGAGTAGGAGTATCCTACATCACATTGAGAGCATGCGGAGAGTGACCGATGCTCGGACACAGTCGGGGCACGAGACGGTGCAGGTGCTACAGCGAGTAGCACACGGTATCCGACAGACGATACCGAGGTATGTCTCGAAAGTGTGCGGTGGCATGTTGAGGAGTATATGGATGATCGGTGGTTTGCGAGGGCACACGGTGCGCGCAGCGAGGGTCTTAGAGCATTTCTTCCGTAGAGACTCATGAGACGTGGGACATCGGGCTTACCTTTGGTAGTAGTTCACCCGAGGATCGATGGAGAGACAAAGGAGCGATACTTAGCGGTATTTGTGGGGGACTCACACACACGACTCGCTTCGACATCACTCACGAGTACTGGGCTGATTATGTTTTTGACCTTTGGCACTTTGGGCGTGAGCGACGAGGGTATGCGAGGTTCACCCTAGATATTTGGATGGCACTCGTACACTAGGCGAGAGACTTCTCAGAGCGGTGCACTCGGGTTGGTGTGCTAGTTGACAGCCACGGGTTGGGGGGATGAGATGATCCGTTGCGTGCAGGTGGTGCATCGGTCATCACGAGCCTACGCTTGGGGAGCGAGGTCATGAGGGAGACATGCATCACTTTTCCCTCACGGCATGTCAAGAACATGCATGGGCAGAGGATACTGGGTACAGCAGAGGTAACATCCCAGTATGTGTTTGGGCTCCAGACACTGTATCGACACTTTATCGAGAGGATGGGTGCCCACATTGGGGTCAGCCATCGAGGTGGGACAGTCATATGCACTGACATAGAGTACGGTGACAGCAGCTATAGATCCATATTCTCTAGAGGTTTTGGAGGTCGATGGGATTGTTCTGCAGGGGACTAGTAGACAGCGGGAGCATGACATTCCTGATCAGGAGTGGGAGGAGTTGTTGGGTATGGTGGAGCATCCATCTGTGGGTCGACACAGGGATGAGATGCAGATAGGTGCACACACAGTCAGCGGAGCTGCAGTGTTTTTAGTGTGTAGCACTCTCCAGGAGTACATCGATGGAGCTTGCAGCATATCTTGCCCACTTTGGCCCATTGTAGAGAGAGGGGCTTCCTTCTACAGGCAGCTCTCACTGGCAGACAGGGCAGAGCAGTGGGAGTTGATTATGAGTTGGCGACGGCACTCCCGGCATGTTCCATATGCAGTTGTTATCGCTACATCAGGTTCTTCTTCCATGACGGACTGGCGGGAGATCATGAGTTGGTACCCTCTTGATGTTATGGTATTCGTCGGAGGGAGCACAGCGGAGCAGGGGCCCATGGACATAGCACATGTTCTAGATTCCAGTTGGCAGGGGGACACAGGTCATCATTTTTTCAGCACCCCATCCCGATTTCAGGAGAGCGGGATCAGCATGGGGTTGAGTCACAACTTGGATTGGAGAGAGGTGATGAGTTGGTATGCAGTTGGAGGGGTAGCATATGCAGCTACAGGTACAGCGCAGCAGGAGCCCGGGAGCATTGATGTTTGTTGGTGGTCTTCACCTCTTAAAGCATTGGTCATAGCTAGAGGCAGTGCACAGTCTGAGCCGTGGGACTGGTGCGATTATTGGCCATGGTGGCGATGGGATCCGGGAGGATTATTGGTTGGCTGGTACTGTGAGAGGTCACTTTGGGATCCTGGCATTGAGATATCCCTTCGTATCAGGGTGATGCAGAGGTCAGAGAGGTTTCAGTGGGACCCAGGCACATTTTGTAGTATCGGTAGGGAGCATCAGTTAGAGACGAGGCTTGTTCAAGCGTTGCTTGAGGACAAGCAATTTTTGCCGGATGAGGATGCCACTTGGGAGGATGAGAAGATATTACAGCATCCATCACTTCAGTTGCTTGAGGACAAGCAACATTTTGCCAGGGGGGACTGTAATATTCCTAATTAGCACCGCTAATTGGAATATTTGATTTTGTATAATTTTGCCGCCTATAGTTAATTAATAAATAAAAGTGAGAAAAGAGGGGTCAACTCACTTAAATAAAATAAAGTGCTTCCCTAGTAGGAGCAACGTTATAACTTAAAGGGGAGCCTTGGGGGTCCACACCACGTATGAGAGGAGGCTCACGTAGCCTCTAGAAGCTTCTGCGCAGGCCCATGAGGAGCACGTGGGAGAGAGAGGGACCACGTAGGGTTTTGAGGAGGGCCAACGTTATAAAAGGAGGGAGAGCTATCTCATTTGGGCATTATTGATATTGTTGATGATATTGAGCTAGACTTTGTCTACTTGAGCACGCTGGCTTTTTAGTCGGTCTGCAGCACTGTTTAGTGCCACTGAGTGTCTCCGGTCGGAGATCTCACCCTTGGCCCCGGGGGACTTCGAGTGCCTGCTCGGGCAAGGTTTTTCTTCAGTCTTTAGCAGGAGATTTGCAGGTGTTTTGTTTGGGAGTTTTGCTAAGGAGCTGAGCTTCATTGGGTGACTGCGCAGTCCTTGGAGGGAGGACGCAGTTTGAGTTGGAGCTGCTCAGTGGTAGAGATTTCTGCAGGAGATTCAGGCCTATTCCGATGTGGAGGTTCAGCGTTTATCATTTGGTGAGTTTCCTGAGGAGTTGTGGCCCCATTTCAGTCTATTTCAGTTGGTGTCTGCGCTGGTCCTGGAGGGACAACGTTTTTCTAGGAGGGTGGTTTTTGGGGTGATTTTCGGAGGTGGTATGTTTGGTATATGGTTTCTGGGTTTTGTCCGGGGTGGTGAGTTCAGGTGGTTTGCCGATTTTCAGCTCATTCCGGCAAGGGGATCAGCCCCTAGCTTCAGTTCATTCCAGCAGCAGCAGTTTACGGCAGTTTCTTCCAGCAGCTGGGACGCAATTACTGTAGAAGCCATTTCCTGTTTCTGAGAGGGTTCTTCACTTGCCTTGTGCAAGGATAGGTGCTCTTATTTTTATTATCCATTGTACCCATTTATATTCTCAGATTAATAAAATGGCTTAGCATTCCTGGCATTTTATGTGTACTTGCTTTATGTTCTATTTCCGGCATTTTTCTATATAGTTGTATTGCTGTGTATTACTGTCTATTTCCCGTTGGGGATATTACAAGAAGGCTCTACTATGACTCATGAAGATGATGAGACACAACATGAGATATCAAAATTACAAGAGCAAGTGCCCCAAATTTTGCTATCGCAAAGAGCAACAAAAAAAGAAATGGAAGTTTTGAAGAAAGGCGTGGAAACTAAGATGGATTGTTTGAAGAAAGGCATGGAAGCTAAGATGAATGGTTTGGAAGCTAAGATGGAAGGTGTTATAGCTCTTAGAGATAGCCCTGAGTTGTGAAGGATTAGTGTCTAGGTCATCTTAAAGCCAAGAAGATTCACGAAATCTTTCCATGATCAGTGGTATAAATCTTAATGTTCATAAACAATTTCTAAAACTTCATGAATTGGGATCAAGACCTCGAGAACAGAGATATACAAGCCGCAATACCCTATAGCAAATAATAAGGGTCTTATGGAGATATTATTGAAGATGAATCTAAATTTTACGAGCCTTGAGAAGGGCCAGATTGTGAGACACAGTGCACAGATATAAAAGTGTGAAGAGCATAGTAACAGTGGCAGCAAATGGAGAAAATATTAACCAAAGACAGGCTTAATATCACATAAGAATCCATCGACAGTTAACATAGGAAGAAGGATGAGTAAGTGAAATGAAACATGTGAACATAATATCATAACTCTAGGCCATATTTAAAGCACAATGGACTAAAGACATGAGTATATCAAACAGATAAATTCATCCTAGTTAATTAAGCACTCGCATTCCAGAAGCATATGATATAGAAACAATGACAAAGTGCCAAAACGTTTGTATTAGAATATAACAAGGAATACAAACTGTGACTGCTCTCACCAAGAATCCATCTCACAACAAAATCATTTCATTATAGTCTCCCATTGGGATTCTTCAACATAAAACACAAGAAATCCTCAAAACTTTACAAAAAGGGGAATTAACCAATAACAGTCTCTATTCTAAAAATCAGGAACCTTGTTTTAGACTTGGAGTCTTTCTTTTATAATTCCCTTTGTCTATTGTTAGCAGAAGATATTTTTGGATCAAAATTTGTTCACGAAAATATCTTCTTTGTTACTTGTCTCTATCAGGATCAAAAACCAATGATGAGGAAGAACGCCTCTCATCATCTCTGTAGTGGCCTTAGCATGAGCGCCAACCGAAAGTAAAACAACTTGAACAGAAAATAAAAATGCATAGGGCGAAATGGGAATTTCACCCGATATTACAGAAGTAAGAAAATAAAAGTAAAAAGGCCACTAGGGCCAGAACACGATCATCATTTTTTAAAAGAGCGGGGTGTAGCAGCGGTTGACTGAGTTGGAAGGACCGATGACGTGGATGAACCAGTTTTATGCTTCTGAGGTGGCGGAGCCTGGAGGGACGGTGTGATGACTTGTACATTTACGAAATTGCTGCATTTCTGCCATATGGCCGTTCCTAGCAGGGGCATTGTGGCAAAGATCTCCACTGAGGCTTGCATATCTGTCAATTCTGAATAATCCACTGGTACCGCCAAGTGCTGTCTGATCTGGAAGAGAAGGGAAATTTATTTTCCTAGGGCAGGAGTTATAGTCTTAGCTTTCAGACGAGTGGTTTTCTCATAAGGAAGATTTGTCTGATTCATAACTGCTGCCAGCTTTTCTTCGTAATTAGTTAGACTTGAGAAAGTGGCAGTCGCAGAATCCCAGCATGACGAGAGGCCTGCTTTCACCAGCTCATCCCACTCTTCTTCAAACTTCCCCACTCCCTCGGCAACCCGGTCCAAACCACTCAATGCATTCACATGCGTCGTCTCCTTCTCAATTATACTTCTGATTTCCATCACTCCCCTGAAAGGGTCTTCAATCCCTCGTGTGGCTAACTCTTCAAAGCGTAAACCATTTAGGTAGGTGATATACCTCTTGGCCATGGCTACCTTTGCCTCGACTTCCGTTCGTCCTTCCTGCAATTTCTCTTTGCACAACCGGACAACAATTTTCTTCTCATTCATCAACATAATAAAATCCCAACACTTCCTTACCTCGGTCCTGATGTCAGTCCAAATGAGACGCCTGGCTTCAAGGAGGGTTGCATTTCCTTTCATCTGGTTATTCAGGTCTTTGATAAACTTCTCTTGCAACAACTTCTCCCTCTTTGCTTCTTCCACCTCTGTTTGCAGGGCCGCTATTACTTTATCGTTTTGTTCCACCCTAGTCATCAACTCTTGAATTCTTTGCTGTGCAGTATGAGCTTGCTTCTCTGAAACCTGTAGGTCTGAGAGGGCCTTGGTTAACTGTGTTGAGGTAGCGTCTGCCGTGTCGGGAGTTGGGGTTACGCAGACATGGGTATCCCACTTAGCTTGCAAATCAGTAAATCTCTTTCTGAGGGCAGCCAACTCTTCAACTGTTTTGGCATTCTCATCTCTTTCCCGAGCAAGGGTATTTGTGAGGGCTGACATTTCTTTTTCCACCTGAGCTAATTCCTCAGCTTGCACATGGTTCCCTCGAGGAATTTTAAGTCTCCTCTTCAATTCTGAGTTTTCGACCTCTAAATCCCTGATGATTTTCTTCTGGATTCCTTCCTTGTCGCTTCCTTTTTCGCTCATTATTATTCTGAGATGGTGAAGGTTATTGTTGACTCCCCTAGCATTTGTCCTTTCTTTTTTCAGATTATCTACCACCTCTTTGTATTTATCTTCAAGCTTTCTTAACGCGAGTGCAAGCTTCACGACCTCGTCCCTTAACATGTCGCCGATACATTGATGTAGGCCTAGTTTATCGGTTAAGGGAACCTTTGACAAATTCAAAGCTACCTCCAGAGCCTTATAGCTCATTTCGTTAGCAGTAGGGTCTAGCACTGCCTCCGTGATAACGATTATTAGCTGTTCTTTATCCATATCCAACTTTGTGGTGAGCCAAGTATGATACTTGTCTACGAAACTCGCCAGTTCTGCTCGAAGTTTCTCCCTCACTGTCCTCTTTCTGCTTCTGATTTCTTCTCTTAATTCGGCTCTGCTTACCGAAGTGGCCTGCGATATTCCAGAGGGTTCTGAAGACGACGCACTGTCATAATTTATTCTAAACCCCACCTTGCTTTTTTCTGACTCCCCATATCTGACCAACTCCTCTATAGGTATTTCATCCCAGAGGATCTCCATATCATCACTTTTATGCTTTTTGGAGGGATGATATCCCTCCCCAGTATACAATCCTTCCGATTCTTCTAAAAAATGTGCTTCATCAGTCTGCCCTTTTCTACCTGTGCCCGCTGAAACGGTGTCACCCCTTCCTTCTGCTGCCGAAGATTTGGCCTCCATCTACGAAGCCAAGGGCCATGTGTCAAGGTTAGCTCTCCATTCAATGAAGGGCCTGTTATCGCTTGCCGCCTACACCTACCTACAGTTAGCGGGAAAAGCCTTTAACCCCACAAGGTGTGGTTGGTGGCAAGGAACTCAGAGAAGGGGCTGTCACCTATTCTCGACTCTCTCCATTTAAGCTATCTCCTAGGTTAGCTATGGGGGCTGGTCCCTAAAGAAAAACCAAGTTAAAGATGTGAGGTTTCTAGGAGAATTGATTAGAAGGAATTACTTACCAAAGATGACTCAATGCCAAGATGTAAACAAGCATATAAGTATATGAGCAATATTCAATGATGTGTTCAAAATATAGACTAGTGCTTTAAAGTAAATGACAAGTGCTTGCTCAAAAATTAAATCCAAGATACAATGACAATAATCCCACAAAGGAAGTGTTAGACCAAGATTAATATATAAGCATTACTTGCAATAAATGAAAAAGTACTTGTAAGAAAGTGCTCAAGTAACAAAGGATAATGACATTAAATATTCATGAGCTAAATAACCACCAAAGTAACAAGTATATGAAATAGAAAAATTGCGAGTAAATTTGTGATGTGAAGGTGTTCTTGGTTTATTTTATTATTAGAATTCTAAAACAATTTTCAACTTAACTCCTGTCCCCAGACCTCACACTTGCCCGAAATCCGGATCTCACAGTGAGGAGTCCATAGGGGTGGAGGGTCCCTGTAATATTCCTAATTAGCAACAGCTAATTGGAATATTCGGTTTTTGTATAGTTTTGCCGACTATAGTTTATTAATAAATAAAAGTGAGAAGAGGGGTCTAACTCACTTAAGTAAAATAAAGTATCTCCCTAGTAGCACAACGTTATAACTTTTGGGAAGCCATGGGGGTCCAACACCACGTAGAGGAGGGGGCCCACGTAGCCTCTAGGAGCTTCTGTGCAGATTGAGGAGGAGCACGTGGAGGAGAGGGAGACCACGTTAGGGTTTTGGAGAGAGGCCAGCGTTATAAAAGGTGGGAGAGCCTTCTCATTTGGCATTCTTGTTGTTGATGATATTTGAGCTAGACATTTGTCTTCTTGAGCACGCCGGCTGTTTAGCCTATCTGCAGCACTGTTTAGTGCGTTGAGTGTTTCCGGTCGGAGATCTCGCCCTTAGCCTCGGGGGACTTCGAGTGCCTACTCGGGTAAGTTTATTTCTTCAGTCTTTAGCGAGAGGTTTGGTTGGTTGTTTTGTTGAGGAGCTGGGCTTTTCTTGTGACTGCGCAGTCCCTGGGAGAGAGGACGCAGTTCTTCTTGGAGGTGTTACGGTTTGGGGATTTCTGCAGGAGTTTCAATTGATATCCGGAGTAGGGGATCAGTCTTTGCCAGTCGGAGGGTTCCTGAGGAGTTGTGGCACTGTTTCAGCTATTTTCATTTGGCATCTACGCTGAGCCTTGCAGGGGCAACGTAATTCCTTGAGGAGGGTTTCTTCGGTGGATTTTGGAGGCTGACCATTTTTGATATGGTTTCTGGGTTTTGTCCGAGTTGGCGAGCACAAGTGATTTGCAGTTTTTGTAATATTCCCAAAAATGGATTCTTCAGCAGATCATGCCTGAAAAACGCATTCTTCAGTTATGATGGCTTCAGCTATCATATAATATGTCTAAAAATGCTCAGCAACCAAAATAAATAACAGTAGAAACCTTTACTCAACCTTTAGGGGCAAAAAGGTGGGGAAAAGTGAGTATTTTGGCCCTAAAATGAGTGTATAAGAACATCTGCGTGAAATGACGTCTCAAGGTTCTGGGATATGTTAGAATAGGTCAAGAGGGACTTCCATGTCGACTTTCAGCTCAAACAAAGGCGTTTTGCTAAGTTAAACAGTTCCTCCTTCCCGACTAGTCAATAAAAACCCTGATTTCCCAAGACTTTGAGTATGTAGAAATTTGCTAAAGCAAGGGCAGCGTATTTTCTAAAGGAATATGATGTATAACACTATAAATAATCAGATAATGAGTTTGAGAACAAGGCATAGGCTTTCATCAAGGTTAAACAACAGTTTTATATAGAAAACCCCTCAAGATAGAGGTGCCGCGAGACAAAGATTGATCCAGAAACCCTCCAGCGTTTTCTCCAGGAGGCTGAAGCTTATATTTATTATATTACAAATCTGAAACAGATAAATACATGAAAACATAGATCTATAATGAGATAAAATGCCCAAAGGGCTCTTTATGACTTTCCCCTTGGGGATTCTAGCAATACATGAGAACGCCGGAGCAGATCTGAGTTTTACTGCAACAGATCTGAAGAATGATTCAGAATTTCTGAAGCAAACTTCAGTATCAGATCAGAAATATACTTGTATTGGTTGGCCAATCCAAGGATCACCCTCAATCAGAGATCTAACTCCAAAATGATGCCAAAACCCTTGGAACGCTGCTCCTTCAGCAATAACACAGATCTGGGGAAAGAACTGCGCGGTATACCATGAATAACATATAGGCCTGATGCCAAGATCTGATAATAAGCTCCAATATCTCCCAATCTGATCCTCCAAAGGAAAGAGAGGCTCTCCCTCTGAAAAACAAGAGAAGGAGGTGGTGTCGTAAAGTCACCACGGCAACACCCTACAACACAGTATTATGCCGCTGCAGCAATAACGCTGTCCTAGAGGATGATGCTAAGAAAATAACCTTGCCCGAGCAGGCACTCGAAGTCCCCCGGGGCTAAGGGTGATATCTCCGCACGGAGACACTCGATGCACTAAACAGTGCAGCAGACGGGCTAAATAGCCAGCGTGCGAAAGAAGACAATATGTCTCACTCAACAATCCATAATCCAAGCATGAATGAAATGAGGAGGTTCCTTCATCTTTTATAGTGTTGGTTTCCCTCCAAAACCCAACGTAGTCTCTCTCTCTCCTCGACGTGGTGTTGGGTCCCTCCTCTTGACTCCCACTTAAGTCACAACGTTGTGCTACTAGGTGGATGTCTTATTTTATTTAAGTGAGTTTAGACCCTCTTTACTCACTTTTTATTTATTTACAAACTATAGGTGGCAAAATAAACAAAATAGAATATTCCAATTTGTTGTCGCAAATTAGGACTATTACAGATTTTTAGCTCATTCCGGCAAGGGGAGCAGCCCCTACTTTCTAGTCCATTCCAGCAGTAGCAGTTTTTCGGCAGTTTCCTAGCAGCTGGGACGCAGTTTCTTAGAGCAGCCATTTCCGGTCTTTTCTGAGAGAGTTCTTCACTTGCCTTGAGCAAGAATAGGTGCTATCATTCCGATCATCTATTGTATTACATTTTATTTCTCAGATTAATAAAATGGCTTAGCATTCTCGGCATTTTTATGAGTATTTGCTTTATGTTCTATTTCTGGCATTTTCTATATTGTCGTATGCTTGTATTGCTGTCTATTTCCCTTCCGGGATATTACAGTGGTATCAGTTAGCAGTCTATGATGCCGAGGGATAAACCCTACATCTGTTACAGAGGTAGGAAATATAGAGACATTGAGCGTGGGTTGGAGAACACCTACGGAGAGGGAGACTGTGTTCGAGTGGTGGACACAGATCAAGAGCAGCTTGTGATAGATACAGAGCAGGAGCAGCCTGTGGTGGACACAGAGCACCAGGGTCCTATGGCAGGGAACGATGATGATGCGAAGAGATTTGGGGAAATGCTCCTCAAATCAGTACAGGATCTGTCGAGACAAGTTGAGATGATGGGGCGGAGATTCACCGCTGTGGAGGCTAGACAGCGTGAGACCGCAAGGGGTTTTCAGATTGGTGAGGGATCAGGCACATCCCACCATATGCAGGAGCGCGAGGCTACCCCCCTTATGGCATCGCATGCACCCACGCCATCCACTATGCCCACCTTCCTAGGTGCGGACACAGGGGCAGGAGCACAGCAGGAGCCAGAGCCTGGGCACATGGGTGACTATTTTGCAGAGTACTAGGCATACGGGCTAGGAGTTCAGGGAGGCTCTCTCGTTCAGAGACTTTGTTCAGCTCCAGCGAGACAGTAGACCCCGCGATCATCACAGAGGGCACCGGCATCATCATGATGGAGACAACCACCGCACATCTAGCAGATTTCATTTACCCACGTTTGATGGTTCATCAAACAGTTCGGCAAAGTCTTGGGTGGAGAAGCTGGACATCTATTTCCAGCTTAACTAGATGTCGGAGATAGAGGCCATTAAGGTGGCAAAAGATAAAGGATGATACCCATTTGACCGGAGGGATCGGGAACAACACTTTGTTGAGCTGACGAGGCTCAAGCAGACTAGGAGCCCAGAGACTTACATTGCGGATTTCTTGACGGTTTCAGTGATGGTGCCAGATCTATCTGCAGCTCGGATGATCTACATGTTTGTGGAGGGATTAGCAGAGCCACTTCGTGGCCTGGTCAGGTTGACTAGACTAGCTACACTTCAGGATGCTATCAGCAGGACCCGAGATTTACAGGATGTCTTACCCAGGACTCTGACACCTTATCCCCAGAGACAGGCTTTATAGCCTAAGGGGAAGGACGCGAGGATTCCGCCTCCCAAGGGGAATCCCGGATGGGTGCAGGTTGATGATGAGGCCAGGAGGGAGTTGAAGAAGAAGCGGCTGTGCTTCACCTGCCAGGAGCCTTGGGCACCGGGACATAGATGTGCTGCTGGGAAAGCACATTTCATTGAGGTTTTCTCCGAGAGCAGCGGGGAAGAGGATGAGGAGGATGATGTGGAGGCAGGAGATTGTCATGCAGTGCAGGATACTTTGCCACCTCCACCACCAACAGCAGGTGGTACGTCGTTTGCACCTACTGGAGGAGCTCTTGCAGCATTGCGGGGAGTTCCCAAGTATTTGACGCTGCGCGTACGGGGGACAGTTCGTGGCCAGCGAGTATCAGTTTTGGTCGATAGTGGGGCAACCCACAACTTCATCGATGCACAGATGGTTGAGCGGAGAGGTATACAGACTGAGAGCTTCGATGGATTTTCAGTTTTGGTCCCAGGAGATTAGACCATGGTGTGTGCTCGATATGTTCCCGAGTTATCAGTGACGATGGGCACCTATACATTGACAGATCACTTTTTTGTGGTCGATATTCCGGACACCAACATGATACTGGGTGTTCAGTGGCTTATCACTCTAGGGAAGGTCACGACGGATTGGAAGGCCCTAGAGATGGAGTGGGATGATGCCAAGACAGGGAGGCATGAGAAGATACGGGGACAGCACACATATCCGCCTTAGACTGTTTCGGCTCATCGGATGGAGGCAACCTTCCGTAAGGGAGACATAGAGTGGGCAGTAGAGCTACGGGCATCAGAGGCAGCGACTACAGGACAGGTAGTGCACCCAGAGGTACAGACCATCCTTGACAGGTATGCCACAGTATTCGGGGATATTCCGCCAGGGCAGCCACCGGATCGGGGGTTTGAGCATACCATTGAGCTGGAGCATGGTATACAGGCAGTGATCACACCCTATAGGCATCCCAAGGCCTATCGGGATGAGATTGAGCTATTCAGGAGTTGCTAGCCCTTGGGCACATTCGGCCGAGCACGAGTCCTTTTGCTTCTTCCGTGGTGTTGGTGAAGAAGAAGGACGGCACATTGCGGATGTGCATTGATTACAGGGCTCTGAACAAGAAGACCCTGAAGAACAGGTACCCCATTCCCAGGATCGATGAGTTGATGGACGAGTTGAGAGGAGCACAGTTCTTCTCAAAGATTGATTTGAGATCTGGGTACCATCAGATTCACGTGAGGGAACAGGACATTCCCAAGACCGCCTTCAGGTGTCATTATGGGCACTTTGAGTTTCTGGTTATGCCTTTTGGGCTGACCAACGCACTCGCCACGTTTCAGTCGTGCATGAACCATATCTTCCGCAGTCATCTGAGGAAGTTCGTATTGGTCTTCTTCAATGACATACTCATATATAGCAGGACTTGGGAGGAGCATCTCCAACATATTGAGACAGTATTGCACATCTTGGAGGAGCAGCAGTTCTATGCCAAGCTCTCCAAATGTGAGTTTGGGTTGACGGAGATGTTGTACTTGGGACATATCATAGGAGTGGACGGAGTGAGAGTCCACGAGGAGAAGATCCGGGCCATCAGAGATTGGCCAGAGCCGAGGAACGTGACCGAGCTTCGGGGATTCATTGGCATTTTGCACCTACTACAGGAAGTTCGCCAAGAGTTTCTCCCAGCTCGCTGCACCCGTCACAGATTTGACAAAGAAGGGGGCATTCAGTTGGTCAGATACAACACAGCGAGCCTTTGATAGGCTAAAGGAGGTGATGAGTAGCTGCCTCGTCCTTGCATTGCCGGATTTCACGCAACCATTTGTCTTGGAGTGCGATGCGTCGGGAGAGGGGATCGGCGCAGTATTGATGCAGGGTGGTCACCCTATAGCCTTTGAGAGCCGGAAGCTCCTTCCGCATGAGAGGTTGTATTCTATATACGACAAGGAGATGTTGGCCATTATGCATGCATTGGCCAAGTACCAGCAGTATTTGGTGGGCAGTAGATTCAGGGTGAGGTCCGATCACAACAGCCTTAGGTTCTTTCTGGAGCAGAAGCAGTTGCAGGAGAGGCAACAGAAGTGTATCAGTAAGATCCAAGCATATGACTTTGACATTGAGTATGTCAAAGGCAAGAATAACGTGGTAGCAGATGCCCTTTCACGGAGATCGGCCACGTTATCTCTTATGAGCTTGGATACAGATTGGAGGGCTCGACTGTTAGTGGAGTACTCTAAGGATAGGTTTGCATGTGAGGTGCTGGATGGACAGGTAGCAGATGACAAGTACAGGGTGGTTGATGAGATCATCTATTACAGGGACATGATCTTCTTGACTGAGGGATCTCAGCTTAAGAAGAAGATACTCCATGCGTCAAATGACTCTCCATTGACTGGCCATCAAGGGTTTACCAAAACCTACAGGGCCATTAGAGAGAGGTTCTCATGGAAGGGCCTCAAGGAGGACGTACTCCAGCATGTTAGGGAGTGTGATGTTTGTCAGAGGAACAAGGGAGAGATGAGCCATCCCGTAGGGTTGTTGCAGCCTCTTCCCATTCCAGAGGGGAAATGGGAGAGCATATCGATGGACTTCATCACAGGGTTGCCCATGGTGCAGGGCAAGGATTGTATCTTTGTCATCGTTGATCGACTGACGAAGTATGCGCACTTTTTCGCCATATTCGCGCACTACACAGCACCACAGGTGGCCGAGTTGTTCTTCAGAGAGATTTTCAGGCTGCATGGTCTTCCTAAGACCATTATCAGTGACAGGGACAGCCGCTTCATGGGCGGATTCTGGCAGGAGCTTTTCCGGCTAGTGTGGACAGAGTTGACACTGAGCACTAGTTTTCACCCACAGACGGATGGACAGACGGAGATAGTTAACAAGTGGCTGGAGGGCTACTTGCGTAACTATGTCAGTGGGCAGCAGCGAGCGTGGCTGAAGTGGCTGCATCTGGAAGAGTATTGCTACAACACGATGCATCACATGTCCATCGGTATGTCACCATTCTATGCTTTGTATGGGTATGATCCTTTATCTTTTGCGGACGTGATGTTTGGTGCTAGCAGGGCTCCGAGAGCCAAGATTTGGATCCAAGAGAGTCAGGACATCCTCCGAGCTCTCAAGGATAACATGGCCACAGCACAGAACCAGCATAAGCTGTATGCTGATAGGAATCGGGTGGAGAGACAGTTCGAGGTAGGAGACTTGGTCTACCTACGATTACAACCATACCGACAGTCATCACTTAAGCAGAAGGGGGTTGAGAAGCTCAAGCCTCGCTTTTATGGGCCATACAGGGTGATAAGCAGGATTGGACAGGTTGCATATGAGTTAGAGCTGCCCCAAGGCAGCAAGATTCATAATGTTTTTCACGTATCATGCCTAAAGAAGGCATTGGGACAACATGTGACAGTTACGGATGAGCTACCACCCACGAATGATGAGGGGCATTTGGTGTTGCAGCCAGAGGCTATTATAGATACCAGGGAGAGGCAGCTACGAAGCAGGACGGTCCGGGAATTCTTGGTGAGGTGGAAGAATTTATCGGATGAGGATGCCACTTGGGAGACTGAGAAGATTCTGCAGCATCCATCACTTCAGTTGCTTGAGGACAAGCAACATTTTGCCAAGGGAGACTGTAATATTCCTAATTAGCAACAACTAATTGGAATATTCAATTTTTGTATAGTTTTTCCGACTATAGTTTATTAATAAATAAAAGTGAGAAGAGGGGTCTAACTCACTCAAGTAAAATAAAGTATCTCCCTAGTAGCACAACGTTATAACTTATGGGGAGCCATGGGGGTCCAACACCATGTAGAGGAGGGGGCTCACGTAGCCTCTAGGAGCTTCTGCGTAGATTGAGTAGGAGCACGTGGAGGAGAGGGAGACCACGTTAGGGTTTTGGAGAGAGGCCAGCGTTATAAAAGGCGAGAGAGCCTTCTCATTTGGCTTCTTGTTGTTGATGATATTTGAGCTAGACATTTGTCTTCTTGAGCACGCTGGCTGTTTAGCCTGTCTGCAACACTGTTTAGTGCGTTGAGTGTCTCCAGTCAGAGATCTCGCCCTTAGCCCTGGGGGACTTCGAGTGCGTGCTCGGGTAAGGTTATTTCTTCAGTCTTTAGCAGAAGGTTTGGTTGGTTGTTTTGCTGAGGAGCTGGGCTCTTCTTGTGACTGCGCAGTCCCTAGGAGAGAAGGACGCGGTTCTTCCTGGCAGGTGTTCCGGTTTGGGGATTTGGGCGTTTCGGTTGATATCGGAGTGGGGGATCAGTCTTTGCCGGTCGGAGGGTTCACCGAGGAGTTGTGGCTTGGCTGGGCTGTTTTCATTTGGCATCTCTGTGACCTTACGGAGGGCGGCGTAATTCCTTGTATTCCTTGAGAGGGTTTCTTGTTGGGGAGATGGATTTTGAGTAACCATTTTTGATATGGTTTCTGGGTTTTGTCTAGGGTTAGCAAGTACGAGGATTTGCAGATTTTAGCTCATTCGGCTTAGGGAGCGGCCCACAGTTTCGGTCATTCGATGAGCGCGAGTTTTTCGATGGTTTCCTGCGGTGGGACCCACATTTTTCAGTCTGCCATTTCGGTCTTTTCTGAGAGAGTTCTTCACTTGCCTTGAGCAAGAATAGGTGCTATCATTCCGATCATCTATTGTATTACATTTTATCTCAGATTAATAAAATGGCTTAGCATTCCCGGCATTTTTATGAGTATTTGCTTTATGTTCTATTTCTGGCATTTTCTATATTGTCGTATGCTTGTATTGCTGTCTATTTCCCTTCCGGGATATTACAGTCCCTAATGTCTATACAACCAACTTAAGTTGGAGGTTAATTTTTAGAGGTGCAAGTCTAGTATGCAAAGTGAGATGCCTAAATGATATGAAAGTGAGTTTGCAAGTGCTATGTAAAAGATGGAGATGATTCAATTAAATATGCTTCATAGTTAGAACAATAACTCAAGTTGCCATAAATTGAAAGTGCTATACTTCTTTACTTGTAGTATATTGTGAAACTTATCCAAATGAGAAATAGATCACAAAACATAAGTAAGTGATGGCAAATGAGATTGCAAACTAGGAAATTTGAAGTACTATGTGATCTAAGCAATTAATGGAATGAAAATATGAGTTATTCACATGCAACTAGATTAGATTAGCAAACAAAATGATGAATGCAAGTGATTTAGTTGAGAAAGTTAAAAAAAAAACTAAGCAAAAGAAAGTTAACCAATCAAGAAGATTTCCTCCCTCTAAATGAGTAGGTGAGATACCATGGGAAAACTTCCCAAGCTCCCTCAAGAAAAGTCAACTCTTTATTAATGAAAGTGAGGCCCTCTTATAGAAATGAGGGGCTTAGGCAGAGCTTACAATATGCGTTTTAAATTTTCTCTTTCTCAAAGTTACAAGTGTAAGATTTTAAATATTTACTTGTGAGATGTTACAAAGTATAGGCTTAAAGCCTTGAGGTGAATGGTGGTTACAATTCCTCAAAAGAATGAGGCTTTAGAAGTAGAGGTGAAGTGATAAGGCGGAACTTGGACTTGAGGTTCCAAATGGAAAAGTGTTCCTTAGCCTATGCTTTAGCTCCCTTTCTTCAAACTTAGATTGCTTCCAAGAACACCTATAGGCAAACAAGCAAAAGCTTTAGCATGCAAAATAAATATTGTTGAAATATGTGAGAGGAAATCACATGCATGCGAAGGAAAAAGTTAGAAACTCAATGCAAGTATAAAATACACTTTGTATTACAAATTCCCTCACTAAGATCAGCTTGAAAGAGTTGATTTAGTGAGTGAGACTCAGGATTTAAATCCAACAACTTAGCCTCAAATGCTAGATAAAATAGATATGTGCACAAAGGAGAGAAGAAATATATGATTTTTTTTAGAGATGGAATAGAAGCAAAGGGCTCATGAAACCCCCTTTTAGATAAATCTCTTAATGTCTTATGAGATTGTTGGCTTGAACAACTTGTGGGACCTTTGATATCCTTGGAGCTGACTTATTCCAATCGAAGAAGTCTTCACACTCCAATAGACTTGGTAACCTGTCCTTTGAACACAAATTTCTGCAAACCAATTGTTAGTGCAAAAGAAATTTGGCATATAGAGGCCACGTTGAGCTTGTCATTCCACCGAAAATAACAAGCGACAACAAGAGCACAAAATATACCAAGTCCAAAGGAAATCTGAGATAGCTACAAATCTCCCCTCCCTAGACAATAGTGCCTTCAGGCCAATGCAAAAAATAAACCAACTAGATTTGCAATGTGAAGTAAATAAATAACGACATCAAATGAAACAAGTATACCTCATCAACCAAAGAATGCACTACAAGAGAAGCTAGTAACTCCAAAGACATTCCTTTATTCAGTTCAATAACAATTTCGGCATAGTAACAATATGCACAAGCTTCAAAAAACCATGATTACAATGGGAGCCCAAGGCTCATTTAAATAGAAAAATGGAAGCCAATCCCAAAGACCAATCCATTAGATAAGTGGAGAAATGGTGGAGTTCACAAAACCAACTTGAACTCCATGTGTATGAGAGACCAAAACATATGTGATGTTAAATCTGAAATGTGGCAGTGTATACTCCTGTTCAGGCCCGCGTATCTTACCTTCTGCTGTGCATATTTCTGTGATTCTCCAAATACTTTACTTGAGGATCAACGTGCTAATCAAACTATTGGACAAATGTGGACTTAACTGAAGTGTATGGGAGACAAAATTCCCTCAAAACTCTGTGTTGGCTGCCACCACAGGCAGTGTATATCCCTAGCTGGTCCACGCTGATATCCCCTCCAATTTGGTCTACGTAGACTGCTGTGAACTTCCACTTAAATCAACGTTGTCCCATGAACCCACAGTGCTAAAAAAATGTGTAAATTTTTCCATGCGCTAATTGTGTATAGGCTGATAATAAGTTGAGATAAGTGGAATTTAATTCCCACATAAGACTGCCTCTCAATTCTCACGTGAAATTGATTCCAATCATGTCGCTGAAGTGTTGACTGCATGGAGCTGAAATGCGGTTCCCTTTGTTCATATGGTAGTGTATTTATCTCCTCATAAAATCTGCTGTGTAATATCATGTTGCTGTGTTGCAGTAAAATTGGGCCAGCGTGTACACCTTTAACATGTGCACAATTCCTTTTGCTGGCTGTGCATAGAGCTTTTATTTTGGCATGTGCACTTTAATTTGTTTTAATCCATATACTATGGAAAGTGAGTGGGGTCTACTCCCATTCACTAACTTTGCATTTGCACCTTTATAACATTCAATTAAATGAAAAGCTGAAACTTTGGCCATACTTAATACTTCATGACTTCATCGTGAAACAATCTGACTGCTTTTGATTTGGCATTTGACTTTGACTTGAGTTGTACCTTATGTGGTGGGCCCCACATAGGTGTCACATCACCCTTTACCTCTCCACAAAATTTCCATGTCAAAATTTAACTTATTTTAACTATTTTATTAAATTTTTTTGAATTTTTTCTCATTTTTTCCACTGACATTAGGAAAATCGGTTTTCGAGGGACCATAAGTCGTTTTTTGACCCTCAAAGTGGGTCCTAGGATAATGCTGGGTCTCTAAAGATGAATTTCGAGTGGTCACACGCCCCAAACATTTCCTAAGGCCACTTATTTACATCATTACATAGAAATTAATTAAAAAATCCCGTTTTGTGGGCAAATTTTTAATTATTAAAAAATCCTACTTAGACTTAGTCAAATTCCGCGAAATTTCAGAGATGACCTAGCATGGTAATATACATCGACTCTAGACACTAAGATGTGTTAGGGGCTCAACCTTCAAGCCGTCACCCCGGCTTTGGGGTAATGCAATGAGTGAAAAAACCTAGAAAATTATTTGCCGCTAAAAAGAAGGAATAATTAACCAAGTAAAAAAAAACACTCCAAGGTGTACTTGCTTGTTGATCGAGTCCCAACATCCTAGGCCTGTTACATGGCTTTATTCATCATGCTAGTGACATTTATACAATACCCCCGAAGGGCTGCGGAATTTGAACACTGGAGAAGAAAATGATGAGAAGAAGAAGTAGAGTTTAAGTACTCTATTGAACTGATGATATCTGATGGCACAAGTGTCTTCTGGTTCATCCTTGGGCCTGGATTCTTCACATTATCATTAGGTGCCACTCCAGTGGTCAACAGGGCCTAGTCTCATGCACATATGCAGTGGACCTAATCTTCCTTTTCTTATTTGATATAATTCCTTTCGGGTCATAGGGCCAGACTTTCCCCAGCACTAAATCCATTCCCTGGAGTAGCGTCTCCACTGTGGAGAGGGTGTATCTTGAGTTTACAGTAAAAGGGTCGATGGTAGTAGGAAGCTTGAGGACATAACCCTTCTTAGCGGGGACGAAGTGGAACTGGTCCGCCTTCATGGTTTGACGAATGTATTCGAGGGCGAAAACCCGCATGGCAGGAAACAACGATAGGCGGTAGGGGGGTACATCAACAACGTAGACCGTGATCTTGGTGTAATCATCAAACAAATACCAGTCCCCTGTGCTTTCTTCATTGCCAAACTGCAACCAGTGTTTCTGCTCGAGAAAAATCCTAGGCAAGGGACTGTCATGAAGTATGGTGTAGGAAATGGTCATGAACTCGTTCAAAAACCTTGAGTAACCCCTCCCATTTAGCTGCTGACATACTGAGACGTTCCACTCAAAGACGGTTCTGGGCTAACTGTTCGTTCTGGAGAGATTTTCAAGGCCCAAAGCTTCGAACTTGTCAGCGTGCTCGAACAAAAACAGGTAAAAGACCAGCGAGAAGAAACGGAAAGCCGCCGAAGAGGACATTTCTTGAAACTGACTTTGGATGGCCGAAGCCAGAAACGTGGGGATATCCAGAACGACACCTGGTTGGGACATGAGCCAAAGGAGGGCTATGCACTCTTTGGACACCCTCTCGACCTCCCTAAGACCTAGCAACCCAAAAATGAAAGCGAGAACCGACTAGAGGCCATGATCTGCAAATGTGGTCAAGGGTACCATGTCCGAAGACGGAATGGAGGTGGGGCGGGAGTCTGAAATGGAGGAGTGGAATTCACTCTGCTATTTCCAAGGTAATTTAGAAAACTGACGTGACAGGGACAACTCGGTGAATTCGACATATTTTGGGTTGTGTGAGAAACGGAGAGCGTTCTTGATGAGCTCAGGGGTTGTTTAGAAAACCTTGTTTCCCTGGTCTGAGAGGAATACGTCCCTGCGGTCGTCATAGGCATCTCTGGGCCAACATATGAATTCTGTGACTGGGAAAGTGGGCGGAGAAATTTGGTAATACAGGCGAGACCTAACGACTTTGAACCGGTCTTGGCCTTTCACATGACTTTCTAACAGGTCGGGCCGAACACAGGAGACATTAAAAGGGTATTGTGGGTCGCAAATGCGGGCCTGCGTATTAGTAAGGGGGTCAGGTCCAGGGATGGCCCTAACTTCGCGGGCTTGGGGAGTTTCTGGTTCAGACTTTTTGGAGTTGGCTCTCCCGATGACCATTTTGAAAGAGTAAAGAGGAAGGAAAACTGTAAGGAACAGGAATGGATAAATACCTGTGACCTGTGCGGAAAACCCAAGAAGGAAAGCGACGCGGGGGAGCTGAAAGTGACCTGCTACTATAATCCAAGCTTTAACTGTTGGGTGAATTCGTAAAAACAAGTGATTTACCCAAATGAGTCTCAGACGGGGTTAAACAGGCCATGTTTTACGAAAAACGAGGTTCGGGTGACAGCTAGGAGGGCTGACGTCATAAGAATGTCGACATTGAGGCATGTGGCATTTGGCTATTGGATGTTAGGGGCCGGGGCTTGGGAAATCCCTTCGCGCTACGCCATTGACCCACAGAATGAACGAAATCTTTCTCCACCGAGCTATGGCGTCATGTGGTTCCGGGGATCGAGACTCCCTTCTCTTTGTGCTTCCCTTGGTACCCTCGGAATCCCTCCACGTGGCAGTGTTGTTGGTGCTACCTTGTTATATAGCCCGCTGACCTTTCTGCTTAGTTCTAACACCCTTTTTATTTTCTTTCCCGCGTAGTCTTTATGAGGAGAGAATATCACATATTTCCTTTATATGTCTTTGTCCGCTCATATTTCATACTAGTATGCCTTAGTTTATTTCAAGATATCTTTTGTCGAACCTTGTGTAATGAGGGGCACCATAACAACATTGGATCCACTTGGGGACGACGCGTTCATCCTTGGACGTGTTGAGAACTTCGCAGACCACTTGTAATTTATTCTGTAAAAAGCCAGGTCTTTTTTTTTAAAATTTTAAAGCATTATTACGGCGAAGCACACATCAACTAAGAAAGAGGAAATGACGACTATATATATATACACTATAATACAAAGGTCCCCAGGACCTGGATTAGGTTTGGAAATAGGGCTTCAAAAACTACCCATTTACTGGCATCTCGATCACATCACCTTCCAAGTTCTCTAGTATGAAGGTGTTATTACCTTTAACTTCGGCAATTTTGAAATGTCCGAACCACAGAGGGTTAAAATTTCCATGTTTACCTTTGTCAGCTCTCCTGATGTCCCACCGTAGTACTAAATCCCTTGTGAGAAATTCTTTATCTTTGGCATGTTGGTCAAACAGTTTTTTCATTTTCTCTTGATACTCTGCTAAACGATCATTTACTTGACTACGATTCTCATCTAACTCAACCAATTGATTTATTCTCCTGGTTAGGTCGTTAGGCTCTTCCTGACTATCCTGAAGGAACCTGGCCACGGGCAAGGCGAGTTGTATTGGAAAGACTGCTGCTCTACCATAAACTAGTTCATACGGAGACTTACCTGTTGATCGTTTATTTGTGATTCTGTTTGCCCACAGTGCAAATTTTAACTGAGAATCCCAGTTATTTTGGCTTTCATTTATAGTCTTCTTTAATGTCCTTACCAACATTTTGTTTGAAGACTCGGCCAATCCATTTCCCTGAGGATAGTAGGTTGTAGAATGCCCCAGGGTAATATGGTACTGCTGACAGAAATTTGTAAATTTCACAGACTTAAAAACTTGGGCATTATCTGTCACATTCTTTATTGGGCAGCCAAACCTGAATATAATATTCTCTTCTAAGAACTTGATCACCACTATATCAGTTGCGTTCCTTGCTGGCATGGCCTCTACCCACTTAGTGAAGTAGTCAGTGGCGGTTAGTATCCACTTATTTTGACCGCTGGATTGGGGATGAATTTCCCCGATGAAATCTATCCCCCATTGCTGAAAGGGCTCTTATATGTGTACGGGAATCATAGGGATGGGAGCAAACTTCTGCTTTTTAGCAAACCTCTGACATTTTTCATAGGTCCTAACTAGAGCATGTACATCCCCAAACAATTTGGGCCAGTAAAAGCCTGCCTTTAATATTTTATGGGTTGTTGACCTCCAGCTATAATGCCCTCCACAACTGCCTTCATGGAACTCAGCCATAACTTCCTCCACTTCTGTTTCTATTAGGCACAGGAGCAAGATTCCCGAAAGATCTTTCCAATATACTCGGCCATTTGCAATGATATACTTCAGCGAATTTAGCCTCAACGTTCGATATTTGGCCCTATCGAAGTTCGGTGGGCACCTAAGAGTTAAAAGGTATTCCACAATGTCTTTATACCAAGCACTGATCAGATATTTCATGTGAGTCTTTTGTACAGCCGTTTCTATCTGGGGCCGTGCCTCTATGTCTCTAGATAACTCCCCAACTCCCATAGATAGGTTTATTCCTAGGGCCTGACAGTTAGAATCAGACAAAATCTTGGCTAGACCTTGTCCCTTGATGAGATTTGTGGGACGAATGTCCAATTCATATTCTTGGATCTTAGCAATCCATTTGCCCCTTTTGCCCTCACTATCCCCCGAATCAGAATATTTTTAACTGTGGCTGTGGGTACGAAAGCAGTGATTGCTGACTGTAGGACATACATTCGGAAGGCTTTCAAGGACTTCACCAAAGCATATGCCTGCTTTTCTAGGATATTGTACTTTAGCTCAGCATCTCGGAGTACCTAGCTAAAAAAGGCAATGGGCTGTTCGTATCCTTCCTCATTTTTCTACAAAAGCACTGCGGCGACAGTGTGTGGTGAAGCAAATGAGAAGATCATGAAGGGTTTAGAAATCACTGTGGCGACAGTTTGTGGGGAAGCAAATGAGAAGATCATGAAGGGTTTATTCTAATCTGGTCCTGCTAATACTGGAGCTTCTGCAAAAACACCTTTAATCCTATTGAATGCTTCTCTTGATTTGTTCGACCACTTCACCTCATTGTTTTTTCTAAGCATATTGGTGATATGCCGAACTATTTTTGCATAGTTCGGGATGAACCATCTTAAAAAATTTATGCGCCCAAGAAACACCTGAACTTCTTTCTTATTACGAGGTAAGGATATATCATTTATCACTTCCACTCTTTTTGGGTCAATCTTTACTCCTGCTTTGGTAACGATATGCCCCAATAATTTCCCTTCTTCTAAAGCAAACATAGATTTCTGGGGATTCAAGGACAGACCATACCTGCGACATTTCTCAAAAGTCTGTTGTAAATGTTCCTCATGTTCGGCATCATCCCTTGAGAAGACTGTGATATCATCCAAATATACCACTACAAACTTATCTTGCTCTCCCATGAAAGCGATGTCCATAGCTCTCTGGAAAGTGGCCCCAACATTTATCAGACCAAAAGGCATACGGGCATACATGAAGGTACCCTAGGGTGTGGTGAACATTGTTTTCTTCTGATCTTCTAGGAGGACTGCCACCTGATTATACCCCGAGAATCCATCCATCATGGACATTCGAGAAGACCCCACTACTTTTTGCAGTATGTGGTCCATTTTAGGGAGGGGATAATTATCTTTAAGGGAGGCCCTGTTCAAGTTCCGAAAGTCTACACACACCCTGATTTCTCCTTTCTTCTTTCGAACGGGCACTAGATTTGCCACCCATTCTGAATACCTCAGAGATACAATAATCTTAGCCTTTAGCAGCTTTTTGATTTCCTTATCTATAGCGGGGAGCAGAAGAGGATTAATCTGCCTTAGTTTCTGCTTATGGGGTTTAGCTTCAGCCTTCAGTGGAGTTTTATGCTGAATAATGCTTATATCAAAAGTTTTGAGATCTTGGTAAGACGAAGCAAAAAAATATTTATAGGAGTGAAACAGCGGCACGTACCTTTCTCGGTGTCTTTCCGGTACTCCTTTAGATAGCTTGATTATCTTAGGTTCTTCTTCCGTCCCAACATTTATATCTTCCACCTGTGTTTATGATGTTAGTTTATTGGGGTTGATGGGAACATCATTCTTATCAAACAGCCTTTCCAAGGGTACCAACCCTCTGGGGATCACGTTTCCTTTCAACTGCAGCACTTTATGACCAGCCACTGTCTCTTGCCGCTTATTTTGGGATTTTTCTTCAGTTTCCTACTCCTCCCCGGTATCAATAACCAAGTTAGTGAATTCCCCAATTGTCTCCATGAAACATTTCATCTGCGCCTCGTCCTCAAACACCTGCCAATGTTTGACATTGTCTGGAATGGAAGGACGATAACGCACCTCCACTTCATATCTTAGAAGTGGATTCTGAGGTGGGTGGAAATTACTTGCTGCCACAGCCAGTGAATTTTCCATCTTGTTCTGATCCCTCGGCATAAATTGTATGTTGAATGCTAAGAAAAATTTTTCCACCAAGTCCCATACTTCGTTTCTGTATGCTCTCAGCCGAGGATGTTTAGCTTGACACTGGTTCCTTATCTGCCTTACCACAAGCTCTGAATCTCCAAAAACTTCGAGGCTCTGAATGTTCATATTCTTGGCAGTTTGCAGACCCAGGAGTAAAGCTTCATACTTCGCCACATTTTTAGTGACCTCATACTCCAATTTGAAAGAGAAAGGTACTAATTGTCCTTTAGGGGAAATCAGGAGAACCCCTGCTCCATTTCCTTCTCTGGAGTTAGCTCCATCGAAGTGTAAGGTCCACATTCCCTTCTCATCATCGTTTGAGGAATGTCGAGGTTTTGATAGATTGAATGATGGTTCTTGCAAAAACTCCTAATCTTCTTCAAGCATCAAACATGGGAACTCTCCCTCCTTGCTATAAACTGGTGAGTTTACAGAGCCATCGACTTTGGTTACCATTTTTACAAATCTTGATTGTATAAGTCAGATCCAGTTTAATCGACCCTCCGATCTTAGTACCCCATGATCTAGATAGAAGCATTCCGAAACGAGCTGGGATATCAACGACAACTATATCCATGATGACACTCTTGGCTGGGATCTGAGCCAAATTCACCACTAGGTCTTTAATCATCCCTAGACATTTAACCCGTTTAGATTCAAACGAATAGAGATCTTTGTAGGGACGAGTGATCTGCAGACCTAGCTGTTCCATGACTGAAAGTGGTAATAGATTATGTGAGGCTCCTGAATCCAACATACAGTTATGTAACAACAAATCATGGATGACCAAAGAAACATAAAAAGGTGGAGTTGCCGAGTCCAATTCTTCTACATGAGGGCCAAAAACTACCGTGGGTCTTTCTTCTTGGAGGTTAAGGGAGTCTGGGGGTGGAGTTACTCGATGAGGGAGCATGAACTGGGAGACTTGGTCTTTATAGGAAGGTTGTTTCAGAAGTTCATCCAAAGGAACCGGGATTTTGACCTTCTCCAACTGTTTTTGGAGATTGAACACAGTACTACCTTTTTCTGCAGAGGTATCTTTGAGTTCCTTAATGAAGGAAGGAGGCTTTTCGACATTGAACATACCTTTGGCATGAGTAAGAGGATCGGGTATGGCCTTGGATGATGACGCAGGAACATATTTCTGTGCAGAAGGCTCTTCGACAGGTTTCTTGCCTTTGTTGTCAGTCTTTGGAAGGATAGTTTCCTTATAAAGTGATTCTTCCTCTTGATCTTGAGTACGAGTCCCCTTCCTGGAAGACCGCAGATCATACTTCTTATGAAATTGGGCTTGCATAAAATCAACAAACTGCCTGCAGTAATCCTTTATGTCGGGTTCATCAGTGGGGTTTAGCTTTTCCCCCTCTTCTTCTTCTTATTGTAAGGAAAGACCTACCTCTTCTCCTTTTGAATAAGCAAAACATTGATCCTCTTGCGCATCCGGAATATCTTCAGCGGGGCTTTCCGTTTGTCCCTCCAAATATAAAGGAGGCTGAATGTGATCTTGTTGCTCTTTTTTGTCCCTTTGCAGGATCTGCAGAGGAGGTTTCCTATTCTGCTGATTATACCCTCTGTTAAAAGCAGGCTGAGCCGGCCGAGAGGAGGCACTCTTAGCTTCAAGTTCTAGTTTCACCAATTTACTGGATAGACTCTTAATAATTTTATTCATCTCCTCAATTTTGTAATCTGATACTTCCTTTTCTTGAATCGAAGAAGAGGCTTCTTCCTTACCCTTTCCCTTGAAATCATGGTCCAATCTACCTTTCGATTTTCATACCGAGGCAAAGTTGGCTTCTACTTCTAAAGCATCGGTCTGAGCTTGGTCGAGCGAAGCAGATTTTCTCTCCCTCAAAGTGAAGCCGAATTCATACTTGAAAGCTCCCAAGAACATTACTTTAGCGACCGCTTGGGGTGGCTTCATATCAGCTGGTAGGTTGGTGTACAGCTTATTAAATCTCTTTATAAATTCAGCCACGTCTTCGTTGTGTCTTTTCTTGGAAGTATTGAATTCTATGAGACAATAACCATGGTCTCTTTTCTCTCCCCACTTCCGGGTGAAAACATTTTCCATCTCTTCCCAGTTGGCGATGGAATTATCCCCAAGAGTTTTGAACCACTTCCTAGCTTCTCCATCCAAAGATTGGACGAATAGCCTTAGAACTACATCCAACTGTTCTACATTGAAATTATCTGCAAAGGCATAGAAATCTTCCAAATGCTTCTGTGCGGAACTGATGTCTTCCCCGGTAAACTGGGGAAAGTGCTTCATGTAGTCTTGTGGCATATCATTCAGAATCTGTGGTAATGCCAGAGGGGCATATTTATTTAAGAAGAAGCCAAGGACTGCCATGAGAGGTGGTGGAGCTAGAGGAGGATTTTGCTAAGTGGCAATGGGAATATGTTGAACTGTGGTCTGTAAATTTGCTAGGCCAAGTAGGAATTGAGGAGTAGTTACTTGCTTTATTTCTTCAGCTTCTGGGATAGGGTGTAGGAAAACTCTGTATGTATCTACAAACTCTGCCTCTTCTTTTAGCTTCAGTTGTTCAAGAATGGGGTTATCTGACAGGTATTGAAGCTCTCTAGCAATGGATCCAGGATTTTGAACCTGAGCTTGGTCGAAAGAAGACGGAGAATCTTCAAGGGAATATTTGGGTATGTCAGTCTGTGCAGGCTGCTTTTCCTTCCAAATCCTTTTAAATAGATTTTTTTCTGGATCAGATACAAAGGGTGTTCTGAGCTGAGAAGTATCTAACCTTAAGTGAGGCTTCTGATAAGCCAGGACTGCAAATAGATTTAGAAATTTTTAAATACTGTGGAGTCGCCAAGGTGAGGGATATACAACTCTCAACCCTTCATGCTCACCTGGTTTTGAAGGGTGGATATTATTTGTCGTACCCAGGGATAATATTCAAATTCGGTGCCCGACAACAGCGCCAAAAAGATGTTGTAGCTCCTAGAGACAGCCCTGAGTTGTGAAGGACCAGTGCCTAGGTCATCTTAAAGCCAAGAAGATTCACAAAAGCTTTCCATGGTCAGTGGTATAAATCTTCTTGTTCATAAACAATTTCTAAAACTTCATGAATTGGGATCAAGACCTCGAGAACAGAGATATACAAGCCGCAATACCCTATAGCAAATAATAAGGGTCTTATGGAGATATTATTGAAGATGAATCTAAATTTTATGAGCCTTGAGAAGGGCCAGATTGTGAGACACAGTTCACAGATATAAAAGTGTGAAGAGCGTAGTAACAGTGGCATCAAATGGAGAAAATATTAACCACAGACAGGCTTAATATCACATAAGAATCCATTGACAGTTAACATAGGAAGAAGGATGAGTAAGTGAAGTGAAACATGTGATCATAATATCATAACTCTGGGCCATATTTAAAGCATAATGGACTAAATACATGAGTATCTGAAATAAATAAATTCATCCCAGTTAATTAATCGCTCGCATTCCAGAAGCATATGATATAGAAAGAGTGACAAAGAGCCAAAACGTTTGTATTAGAATATAACAAGGAATGCAAACTGTGACTGCTCTCACCAGGAATTCATCTCACAGCAAAATCGTTTCATTATAGTCTCCCATTGGGATTCTTCAACATAAAACACAATAAATCCTCAAAACTTTACAAAAAGGGGAATTAACCAATAACAGTCTCTGTTCTAAAAATTAGGAACCTTGTTTTAGACTTGGAGTCTTTCTTTTATAATTCCCTTTGTCTACTATTAGCGAAATATATTTTTGGATCAACATTTGTTCACGTAAATATCTTTTTCTGTTGCTTGTCTCTATCAGGATCCAAAACCAATGATGAGCAAGATGCCTCTCATCATCTCTGTAGTGGCCTTAGCATGAGCGCCAACCGAAAGTAAAACAACTTGAACAGAAAATAAAAATGCATAGGGCGAAATGGAAATTTCACCCGATATTACAAAAGTAAGAAAATAAAAGTAAAAAGGCCACTAGGGCCAGAACACGATCATCATTTTTTAAAAGAGCGGGGTGTAGCAGCTGCCAACTGAGTTGGAAGGACCGATGACGCGGACGAACCAGTTTTATGCTTCTAAGGTGGTGGAGACTGGAGGGATGGTGTGACATCTAGTGCATTTACGAAATCGTTGCATTTATGCCATATGGTCGTTCCTGGCAGGGGCACTGTGGCAAATATCTCCACTGAGGCTTGCATATCTGTCAATTCCAAATAATCCACTGGTACCGCCAAGCATTGTCTGATCTGGCAGAGAAAGGAAATTTCTTTTCCTAGGGTAGCAATTATAGTCTCAGCTTTCAGACGAGTGGTTTTCTCATAAGGAAGATTTGTCTGATTCATAACTGCTGCCAGCTTTTCTTCGTAATTAGTTAGACTTGAGAAAGTGGCAGTCGTGGAATCATAGCATGATGGGAGGCCTGCTTTCACCAGCTCATCCCACTCTTCTTCAAACTTCCCCACTCCCTCGGCAACCCGGTCCAAACCACTCAATGCATTCACACTTGCTGTCTTCTTCTCAATTATCCTTCTGATTTCCATCACTCCCCTGAAATGGTCTTCAATCCCTTGCGTGGCTAACTCTTCAGAGCATAAACCGTTTAGGTAGGTGATATACCTCTTGGCCATGGCTACCTTTGCCTCTGCTTCCGTCCGTCCTTCCTGCAATTTCTCTTTGCACAATCGGACAACAATTTTCTTCTCACTCATCAACATAATAAAATCCCAACACTTCCTTACCTCCGTCCTGATGTCAGTCCAAATGAGACGCCTGGCTTCAAGGAGGGTTGCATTTCATTTCATCCGGTTATTCAGGTCTTTGATAACCTTCTCTTTCAACTGTTTCTCCCTTTCTGCTTCCTCCACCTCTGTTTGCAGGGCCGCTATTACTTTATCGTTTTGTTCCACCCTAGCCATCAACTCTTGATTTCTCTGTTGTGCAGTATGAGCTTGCTTCTCTGAAACCTGTAGCTCTGAGAGGGCCTTGGTTAACTGTGTCGAGGTAGCGTCTGCCGTGTCGAGAGTTGGGGTTATGTAGACATAGGTATCCCACTTAGCTTGCAAATCAGTAAATCTTTGTCTGAGGGCAGCCAACTCTTCAACTGTTTTGGTATTCTCATCTCTTTCCCGAGCAAGGGTATTTGTGAGGGCCGACATTTCTTTTTCCACTTGAGCTAATTCCTCCTGTTGCACGTAGTCTCCTCGAGGAATTTAGGTCTCCTCTTCAATTCCGAGTTTACAACCTCTAAATCCCGGATGATTTTCGTCCGGATTCCTTCCTTGTCACTTCCTTTTTCGCTCATTATTCTTCTGAGATGGTGAAGGTTATTGCTCACCCCCTTGGCATTTGTCTTTTCTTTTTTCAGATTATCTACCACCTCTTTGTATTTATCTTCAAGCTTTCTTAACGCGAGTGCAAGCTTCGCGACCTCGTCCCTTAACATGTCCCCGATACATTGATGTAGGCCCAGTTTATCGGTTAAGGGAACCTTTGACAAATTCACAGCTACCTCCAGGGGCCTTGTAGCTGATTTTGTTAGCAGTAGGGTCTAGCACTGCCTCCGTGATAACGATTATTAGTTGTTCTTTATCCATATCCAACTCTGTGGCGAGTCGGGTATGATACTTGTCTACAAAACTCGCCAGTTCTGCTCGAAGTTTCTCCCTCACGGTCCTGTTTCTGCTTCTGATTTCTTCTCTTACTTAGGCTCTGCTTACCGAAGTGGCCTGCGATATTCCAGAGGGTTTTGAAGACGACACACCATCATAATTTATTCTGAACCACACCTTGCTTTTATCTGGCTCCCCATATCTGACCAACTCCTCTATAGGTAGTTCATCCCAGAGGATCTCCATATCATCACTTTTATGCTTTTTGGAGGGATGAGATCCCTCCCCTGTATACAATCCTTCCGGTTCTTCTGAAATATCTGCTTCATCAGTCTGCCCTTTTCTACCTGTGCCCACTGAAGCGGTGTGACCCCTTCCTTCTGCTGTCGAAGATTCGGCCTCCATCTGCGAAGGCAAGGGCCATGTATCAAGGTTAGCTCTTCGTTCAATGAAGGGCCTAGTCTCATGCACATATGCAGTGGACCTAATCTTCCTTTTCCTATTTAATATAATTCCTTTCGGGTCGTAGGGCCAGAATTTCTACAGCACTAAATCCATTCCCGGGAGCAACGTCTCCACTGTGGAGAGGGCGTGTCTTGAGTTTACAATAAAAGGGTTGATGGTAGTAGGAAGCTTGAGGATATAACCCTTCTTAGTGGGGACGAAGTGGAACTGGTCCGCCTTCATGGTTTGACGAATGTAGTCGAGTGTGAAAACCCGCATGGCAGTAAAGAACGGCAGGCAGTAGGGGGGTACATCAGCATCGTAGACCCTGATCTCGGTGTAATCATCAAACAAATACCAGTCCCCTGTGATTTCTTCATCACCAAACTGCAACCATTCTTTCTGCTTGGGAAAAATCCTGGGCGAGGGACTATCATGAAGTATGGTGTAGGCAATGGTCATGAACTCGTTCAAAAACCTTGAGTAACCCCTCCCATTTGGCTGCTGACATACTGAGATGTTCCACTCAAAGACGGTTCTGGGCTGACTGTTCGTTCTAGAGAGTTTTTCAAGGCCCAAAGCTTCGAACTTGTCAACGTGCTTGAACAAAAACAGGTAAAAGACCAACGAGCAGAAACGAAAAGCCCTCGAAGAGGACATTTCTTGAAACTAAGTCTAGATGGCCGAAGCCAGAAAGGTGGGGATATCCAGAATGACACCTGGTTGGGACATGAGCCAAAGGAGGGTTATGCACTCTTTGTACACCCTCTCGACCTCCCTAAAACCTAGCAACCCAGAAATGAAAGCGAGAACCGACTGGAGGGCATCTGCAAATGCGGTCAAGGGTGCCATGTCCGAAGACGAAATGGACGTGGGGCGAGAGTCTGAGATGGAGGAGAGGAATTCACTCTGCTGTTTCCAGGGTAATTTGAAAACTAATGCGATAGGGACAACTCGGTGAACTCAACATATTCTAGGTTGTGTGGGAAACAGAGAGCGTTCTTAATGAGCTCAGGGGTTATTCAGAAAACCTTATTTCCCTGGGCTGAGAGGAATACGTCCCTGCACTCGTCATAGGCATCTCTGAGCCAACATATGAATTTTGTGACTGGGAAAGTGAGCGGAGCAATTTGGTAATATAGGCCAGACCTAACGACTCTGAACCGGTCTTTGCCTTTCACATGACTTTCTAACAAGTCGGGCCGGACACGGGAGACACTGAAAGGGTATTGTGGGTCGCGAATGCGGGCCTACGTATCAGTAAGGGGGTCAGGTCCAGGGATGGCCCTAACTTCGCGGGCTTGGGGAGTTTCTGGTTCAGACTTTTTGGAGTTGACTCTCCCGATGACCATTTTGAAATAGTAAAGAGGAAGGAAAACTGTAAGGAACAGGAATGGATAAATACCTGTGACCTGTGCGGAAAACCCAAGAAGGAAAGTGATGCGGGGGAGCTGAAAGTGACCTGCTACTGTAATCCAAGCTTTAACTGTTGGGCGAATTCGTAAAAAAAAGTCATTTACCTAAATGAGTCTCGGACGGGGTTAAATAGGCCATGTTTTACGAAAAACAAGGTTCGGGTGACAACTAGGAGGGCTGACTTCATAAGGACGTCAACATTGAGGCACGTGGCATTTGGCTATTGGATGTTAAGGGCCGGGTAGGTGTGTGCCATGAGCTGGGTTAATACTGGTACTGGTCGTGTACCAGGTTCCTTGACATACCTTACCTTCGCCTTCAAGTGCGCCACTTGTTTGTCCCGAGGGGTCCACCACTGAATTCCGATGGGGGCTTGGGAAATCCCTTCGCCCTGCGCCATTGACCCACGGAATGAACAAAATTTGTCTCCACCGAGTTATGACATCATGTGGTTCCGGGGGTCGAGACTCCCTTCTCTTCGTGCTTCCCTTGGTACCCCCAGAATCCCTCCACGTGGCAGCGCTGTTGGTGCTACCTTGTTATATAGCCCACTGACCTTTCCACTTAGTTCTAACACCCTTTTTATTTTCTTTTCCGCGCAGTATTTATGAGGAGAGAATATCACATATTCCTTTATATGTCTTTGTCTGCTCATATTTCACACTAGTATGCCTTAGTTTATTTCAAGATATCTTTTGTCAAACCTTGTGTAATGAGAGGAAGCTAAGATGGAAGGCATGGAAGTGGGCATGGAAGCTAAGATGGATGGCATGTAAGCTAAGATCAATGAAAAATGGAAAACATAAAAGTAGACATCAAAGGTTTGGCAAAGTTGATAAAAGAAATGTTTCCTAATGGCGAAAAGATAGTAGAGGAAACTCATGATGAGAAAAAAATAAATGTTAATCATGATTTCATAAACTCTAATGTTGGACGAAAGAACCACCATATTCCAAATATGGATATGAGGAAGTTTGATGGCAAAGATCCTGTAACATGGATACTACAGATGGAGCAATATTTTGATCTCAATAATGTGCAAAACACACAAAAGGTACGCATTGCAACTTTACATTTAGAACAAAATACATTTGTATGGTATCGATGGCTTTGCTCCCGTAAAAAAATTGTCACTTGATCAATTTTTACGGAGGAAATGATAGCACATTATGAGGATACAAAGAGAAACACCTTCTTTAGCCAATTGATAAATCTCAAACAAAAGGGTTTAGTGGGGGAGCACATTGAGGACTTCCAAAAATTGAATATAAGGGTAACTGATATTCCAGAGGAACACAGGGTTGATCTCTTCATAGGTGCTTTAAATGATAACATCCAACATGAAGTTCGTGTTTTGGAACCTGATTCATTGGAGAAGGCATTCAGGTTGGTAAGAAAAATGTTAAAAAATTATATATTACAGAGAAATGCAACACATAAAATATGCGAAAAATACAAGCACACAAAACACATAAAACCAGAGAGACACAGATATATGTGGTTCACTCAGTTTGGGCTACGTCCACCCCGAACAGCCAGTCCTTCCTTTCTATTATCCAGAAAAAATGAAGAGACACAACCTACAACAGATCCATTGTAATATCCTCTGTTCTCTCTCACAGTCTCCCTCTCTGTTTCTCGCTCCGAGAATACACATACAATACACAGCCGCAATATAATACCCTCATAAAAGCGAGGGGTTGCCTTCTAGGGCAAAAAAAAACCCGAAACTAAACATAACTTCTACCATCAGATCATTTGCCTAATGAACGGCCCAGATTGACTAGAAATTACTATACTTTTACAATGCAATTTTACATCTGTTTTTAGCTTCGGGGGTGCTGCCCCCGAAACCCCCCGCCAGGGGGGGGCTCCACAAAGTTGCTACCGCCCCGCTGGACCCCCCACGGCAGTGATTAATTTAAGGGCGGCGTTGCCGCCCCTTTTAAGGTACAGGGGTAAACAAGATAATCAAGCTCCACACCCAACAATCTCCCACTTGGAGACTGATTGTAGCAACTCCACCACTGCTTGATTTGCTGGACAATGACTCCTCTTTGGACCTGGCTGTTTCTCATCTTCATCGTCATCCTTGAAGACCAATTGAAATTGAACACATTCTCAGTTTCTCCCTGGTTACAACTTTTGCTAGCATATCTGTAGGATTCTGGCTAGTGTGTATATTTTCCAGCTTCAACTCTCCATCTTCCAATACTGACCGTATGAAATGGTACTTGAGATGTATGTGTTTAGTCCTGGAATGAAATGCTGAGTTATTTGCAAGATGAATGGCACTTTGGCTATCACTGTATAATGTGCCCATATCATGCTTCTTACCCAATTCATCCATAAACCTTTGTAACCAAATCATTTCTTTACTAGCCTCTGTAGCAGCAACATACTCTGCTTCTGTTGTTGAAAGTGCAACAACACTTTGAATTTTTGAAACCCAACTGACAGCTGTTCCACCTACAGTAAATACATATCCTGTAGTGCTCCTCCTGTTATCTCTGTCACCTGCCATATCTGCATCAACATATCTCTGTAGAGCAATGTTTGAACCACCAAAGCATAATGCTTGATTTGTGGTACCTCTCAAATATTTGAGAATCCATTTTACTGCCATCCAATGTTCTTTTCCTGGATTGTTCATGTACCTGCTTACAACTCCCACTGCATGTGCAATATCAGGCCTTGTGCAGACCATTGCATACTTTAAGCTTCCAACTGCTGATGCATATGGAACTTTAGACATATATTCCATTTCTTCTTGGGTCTTGGGGCACATCTCCTTACTAAGTTTGAAATGGCTAGCAAAAGGTGTACTAACTGGTTTTGCATTCTGCATATTAAATCTTTTCAACACCTTTTGTATGTACTCATTCTGAGACAGTGTTAATTTGCGATTTTTCCTTTCTCTAGTTATTCTCATACCAAGGATTTGTTTTGCAGCTCCCAAATCCTTCATTGCAAATGAATTTGCCAATTTTTGTTTGAGCACATTTATTTCCTGCATGTCAGACCCTGCAACAAGCATGTCATCTACATACAATAACAATATAATATAGCTGCCATCATTTTGCTTTTTCAAATAAACACAATGATCAGAGTGACATCTAGTATAATCTTGTTCAGACATAAACTTGTCAAATTTTAGATACCACTGCCTTGGAGCCTGTTTTAAGCCATACAAGCTCTTCTTTAACCTGCACACTAATTTTTTTTTCCCTTTGACCTCATATCCTTCTGGTTGCTACATGTATATCTCTTCCTCCAAATCTCCATGGAGAAATGTTGTCTTTACATCTAACTGTTCAAGATGTAAATCTTTCGCTGTTACAAGACTTAAAATAGTTCTTATTGAAGTCATCTTAACAACAGGAGAAAATATTTCATCAAAATCAATACCTTTCTTCTGTGCAAACCCCTTCACCACAAGTTTAGCTTTGTACTTCTGTTTTCCTCCATCTTCTTCCTTCAACTTGTAAACCCATTTATTCTGCAATGAAGTTTTACCTGCAGGCAACCTGATTAAGTCCAAAGTCTGGTTATGCATTAAGGAGTCCATCTCTTCTTCCATGGCTAGCTCCCACTTCTTCCTACATTCAACCTGCATTGCTTCTTCATAACATTTGGGTTCTCTAGAATCAGTCAACAATGAATAATATAATGAAGGAGAGTATCGTTTAGGAGGTCTACTTATCTTGGTAGATATTCTAACACCACTTTCAGATGTTTGAGGTACCTGTTGCTGTTGTGGTTGTTGTTGCTGATGTGGTTGTTGATTATTATTATTTTCAGGCACCTTTACTTTTTTAGTTATCTCATCAAGAACCGTGTATTCCTTGCTTTCTTTTTCCTGTTTCTTTTCCTGCAACTGATTCTTATACAAGACCTTTTCATTGAATATTACATCTCTGCTCCTAGTGATTTTGTGATTTTCATAATCATATAAGCGATATCCAAAATCATTAACACCATATCCAATAAAGGTACATTTCTTTGATTTTGCCTCGAGCTTTGTTCTATTTTATTTATTAATATAGACAAAGGCTTCACAGCCAAAAGGCTTTAAAAAAGAGTAGTTTACTTTTTTACCTGTCCATGCTTCCTCTGGAATACCACCATCCAAGGAACTTGAAGGCCCTCTGTTTATTAGATAAATAGCATTATCTACAGCATCTGCCCAAAATTGTAAAGGCAATCCTGCATGCAATCTCATGCACCTTGCACGCTCCATGATTGTTCTGTTCATCCTTTCTGACACACCATTTTCTTGTGGTGTTCTTAGAACTGTCTTCTCTCTGCGAATTCCATGCTCTGAACAGTACCTATCAAACTCTTTGCTGCAATATTCACCTCCATTGTCTGATCTGAGACACTTCAACTTCTTTCCTGTCTCAATCTCAACCAAAGCTTTCCATTTCTTGAAAGGATCAAATACATCAGATTTATTCTGAATACAATAAATCCATGTTTTTCTAGTTGCATCATCAATAAAAGTAACATAATAACGAGAGCCACTGAGAGATGATACCTAAGCAGGTCCCCATACATCTGTATGCACAAGCTCCAATTTTTCGCTCTTCTTTTATTTCCCAACTCTGAGAAATCTGACTCTCTTTTGTTTTCTATAAATGCAATTTTCATAGAAATCAAAATCAATATTCTTCAAACCTGGCAACAAATTTCTTGAGTGAAGAATCTTCATTCCCCTCTCACTCATGTGTTCGAGCCTATGATGCCATAATCCCGCATCTGCTCCTTTGGAAGTTAAAGCATTAACAGAGTTAGAAATACCATTGAATAAATACAATGTACCAACCTTTTCACCTTTTGCTATTACCAACGCTCCTTTGTTGACCTTCCAAGTTTTATCTGTGAAAGTTGTCACACAACCTTCACTGCCTAACTGCCCTATTGAAATCAGATTTTTCTTCAGATCTGGAACATGCCTTACCTCCTTTAGTAGCCATTGGTTTCCATTCTGTTGTTTTACAAGAACTTTACCCATTCCAACAATTTTACAAGTTTTATCATCACCCAAACGAACTTGTCCAAAATCTCCTTGAACATAGTCATGAAAATATTTCTTATCAGGTGTGGCATGGAATGAAGCCCCTGAATCTACAACTCAAGAATCAGTAACATTTTCGAAAGAAAGAATCAAAGCATCTTGTTAAACATCACCTATCACATTTGCTTCATGATTGTTTTTTTTGCTGTGCATCTCTTTCTTTTCCCTTCCGAGATCTACAGTCTTTCTTTAGGTGTCCTTTCTTTCCGCATTTCCAGCGCACTATCCCCGATCTGGACTTGGATCTGCCTTTCCTTGATTTAATGCAATATCCCGAGCTCTTTCCTCTTTCCATTCTTCTTCCCCTAGACTCTGCACTCAAAGCATTACCTGATGTCTCACCGGAGCTTTTCCGTCGCATTTCCTCGCTAAGGATAGCACCGACAACATCATCAAACTTTAAAGTACTAGATCCAGAGACGAGTTACTAATGCCCATAACTAAACCACATTCCAACTCTCTGGAAATGAGCACGAGAATAACGAGCTCTAACTTCATCATCAAAGTTTACCCCTACGAACTTAGCCGGCGGTGTTAAATATTTGTTGCAGATGCACTCTCAAGAAAAAATGAAGAGGTGGAAGCATTGCTTTGTGCCATTTCTATTATCCAACCAGATTGGATAACCGAAGCAAGGGATGAATGGAAGAGGGACGAAGAAGTGTGGACACTCATTCAAAAATTGCAACAAGATTCTAGTACATCTGATACATTTATTTGGAAAAATGATTCCTTATGGTACAAATATCGCTTATATCTTTGTAATAATTCCCAACTAAAACAAAAGATTCTTTTGGAATTGCACACTTCTCCTTTAGGAGGACACTCAGGATTTTTAAAAACTTACTACAGGGTGAAGAAAGAATTTTTTTGGGATGGCCTTAAATCTGATATTCAAAAGTTTGTGGCGGAATGTTTGGTTTGCCAGCAGAATAAAGTGGAAACAATTAAGACCCCGGGACTTCTACAACCTTTATCCATTCCAAGTCAACGTTAGGAGGAGATTTCAATGGATTTTATCACAGGTTTACCTAAGTCTGAAGGAAAGAGTGTCATCATGGTGGTAGTTGATAGACTTACCAAGTATGCACACTTTTGTGCATTATCTCATCCATTTAAAGCAAGTACGGTTGCTACTACATTTATGGACAGAATTCAAAAGCTACATGGAAGCCCAAGGGTTATTGTGAGTGACAGAGATCCCATTTTTACTGGAAATTTTTGGACGGAGTTATTTTCTTGTTTGGGTACTCAATTATCTCATCGCTCATCTTATCATCCTCAATCTGATGGTCAAACTGAGATAGTAAATAAATGTTTGGAAGGATATCTTCGTTGTTTTGTATCTGATAAACAAACACAATGGGTCAAGTGGTTACCTCTCGCTGAATGGTGGTATAACACTTCCTTCCATACTGCGGCAAAAATGACCCCATTTATGGCACTTTATGGATATCATCCACCATCCATCACATCATCTTTAAGAGAAAATTCGAAGGTTCAAGCAGTGGAAGATCACATCGAGCATCAATAAGAATTTCTCCAACTCTTAAAGGATAACCTGAATTTGGCACAAAATCGAATGAAACAACAGGCAGATCAACATCGCAGCGAGAGAAGTTTTGATGTAGGAGACTGGGTATTTTTACGGCTACAACCATACAAACAAATGTCCCTCAAGCAAGCTAAGAAGGATAATAAATTATAACCAAAGTACTATGGTCCTTACAAGGTGTTGCAAAAGATTGGTATTATGGCATACAAATTGGAGCTTCCTCCTTCTTCGCGAGTGCATCCAATTTTCCATGTTTCATGCTTAAAGAAGGTTATAGGTGAAAATCTTCTAGTTCAAACAATATTGCCAGAACTTGATGAGGAAGGGAAAATCATATTGGAACCTGAAGCCGTCACGGAAACAAGAACTCGACAGCTACGAAATCGATCAATTTCAGAGTATCTCATCAAGTGGAAGAACTTACCCACTGAAGATTCTACATGGGAGGATGAGAATTTTATACAGAAGCACCCAGAGCTACTCAAGCGTTGAGGACAACACTTTTTTGAAGGAGAGGGGCATGTTAGGTCCCTATATTACTAGTTTATCTCCTTATTGTTATTAGTGTAGCCCCCTTATTGTTATTATTGTATCTCCCTCTAACCTCAATATTGTTATTATTGTGCCCTTACATTGTTTTTGTCAGGTCGGCTAGGATTACATTGTGGCCCCACTAGGATTACATTGTGGCCCTATGGACTCCTATATATAGAAAGGAGGTTTTGTCATTTGTATCATCCAAGAATTGTTCATTCATGTAATGTATTGGAGGTTGCCCCCTCGAAGTGGCTTATTTCTAAGGCATTGATATATCTTTTCTTCTATTTTTGGAGCTGGTTTCACAACAAAAGCCCTCATCTCGGCCACCAGTGACTTCTTGGCCCGACACTCACTTGTGTTGTGAGTGGAGCTCTTATGGAACTCACACCACTTTCCCGTGTCCTTCTTCGGCTTCGCTGTGTTGTTATTTGCTTGTGGCTTTGGCAGGTTGTCTTGGGCCGCCATGCCTTGGCTTTGTCCTTTGTTCTGCTGTTTGGGGGCACCTTTCCCTTGCTTTTGATTTGCAGATCCAAAATCTCGCTTCTTCTATTTGAATTTCTGCTCAATCTTGGCAGCATACCGGTATGTCATAGCAAGCGAGGAGATGTTGAGGAACTCCATTTCCTCTTGAATGTATCTGTGCAGACAACTGCGATACTTTAGCACCAAATGTTTTTCTGAACCTTTGATACCCAACTTTGTGTGCAGGGTATGGAACAGATTTGTCAGCTCATGCACATCTTGATCCCTTTGTTGCCGCAGCGTGGTCCATTGTATGTACTTGTCCTCATAGCTCCCCACGGGATAGTATTGTTCCTTGATGGTATCTCGGAAAGAATTCCAAGTGGGTACAACTGAGAACAGAGGGGATTCTGTCTCGTCCTTTTTCTCACATTAGGTTTCCCACCAATCCTTGACGTGGGGGGTAGCTTTGAGGAGTGCAAAAATAATCTTCTCCCGGTCGGAAAAGTCATGAACCGAGAAATATCCTTCTAAGAGATTCAACCATCTATCTATAGCATCTGCATCTATTTGACCCTCAAATATGGGAATGTCAAAGTTTACTTGTACCTGAAAGGAAGTCGTGCCTCCAGAGTGGCTGCTGGATGCAGATGCGCTGCCGGTGGGCAGTCGTTGAAGGATCTGGGAAAAGTTATCCATCATCGCGTTCCTTTTTTTTTTCGAGGGCCTCCTCAAGCAATATTTTGATAGGATCTCCTGCTCCCTCATCTTTCTTTTTTTCCCCCATGGGCGTCCGTCGGGGTTTGCGAGGCTGATCTTGCAAAGGTTCCACCAGATCGAGCCCTAACTCCTTATACCCCGACCTCGTTGGGGACATGCAAAGAAGGATTGAGAAAAAGCAGACTGCTCTGATACCACTGATCCGGATTTGTGCAGAAATGCAATAGAATACAGAAATAACCATAAACATAGAGATGTAGCGGAAATAAGGTTTCATTTCATTAATATCAATAACAAAAATATGCTTACAAACATAATAGAAATAAAATAGTTAGGGTACTGGTAGCGAATCTTTGAGAAGAGATGTGGCGGCTACAGACCTCTGAACTGTGTTACAATGAGGCTCGAGGGCCTATTTATTATGGAGAAACAATGGAAAACTCTAAACGTCCAAAAACCTAACCCTTGGAGATGAAGCGCCAAAACTATGGGCCCTGTTTGGGTAAATTGGTGTTTCAACTTCCCGGGGATGTAACTTTGGCATACTATCTTCGTTTGACGCACATGATACATCGTTAGAAAGATCTATCTGAGGACTACAACTATCACCACGAATATCAATTTGAGTTTCGGAACGGAATTATATTCGTCGGACAAACGATGCCCAAAAAACGTCGTTTAGAGCCTCAAAACGGCTCCGAAAGTTCAGGACCCGAAAAACTGCTAAAAATAGTAAGTTGTGAAAAACTGAAAGAGACATTGGTGGGGCCTCAAGTGGAATAGGCAGGTGGCCACCAATATCCACTTGGATCAAATAGTGTTACCTCCCTAGGTAGGAGTGGCTAATAAACAACCTTATTAGGTGTTCGCAACCCCTAAAGGGAAATACAGGTGTAAGGTACGTCCTTCAATTGATAGGGGTCATGTGATTAATGATGAGATGGATGGGGACACGGGGATATCAAAGAAAAATGCAATGGGTTCAAGGATGGTAATTATGAGGGATGTCCACATACTTAGTTGTATAGATGTAGGAGGGAGTGATCATGGATACATGAGTTGCCCCAACCTTTTTTTTTCCACCCTTATTCATTTTCCTGTTTCCTTTTCTTGTTTATTCTTTGTATTACTGCTGAGGGCTCTAGGAGATGACAACATGTGTATGCTATAAGTAGTTATTACCCCCTTAAGGTGGGGCAGTTCATTGCCCACCAGGAGTTGGGATGTTCATGGGTTCCTTAATGATATGGGGGCACTCATGGGGCCCTAGAAACCAAGGTGATAGCCATAATGATAAGGGGTAGGGTTCATGTTTGGATTTTTCCCACGTGCTATTTTAATGTCCCAACCATATTTTTCATTTTATAACATTTTTTTCTTTTGTTTCTTTCTTGTGGCGATGATATGCCTTTAACCTTTTTTTTTTAAACTGCATCAACCTCCGGGGAAATTTTTTTAGTTCCGATCCAAAGATGTGGACGAAGGGAGGGGGTGTACCAGTGCCTTGTGGACCTAGTGGTCATGTGGACCCAGAGAGGAAAGATGATGAAATAGGGCTTGTAATGTGCAAAGGGGAGTGAAAAATGTGAAACTGGAAAATGAGACTGTGCTACCAAAATCGCGGTTTTCCAAGTAGTGCCCTTCTTGAAGCTATAAGCCAATAGGGGAGATCCCACGAGACTAGGATTGAGGAATAACCCCCCGTTTAAGGTGAGTGAACAAGATTATAGTCAAAACCCTTCCTTCTTCCAAGTCACCTAATAATCCATGCCCAAAATGCCCAAGGAAAAGCAAGCATAAACACCCAATTGCACAATGAAAAAAATACCTTTAGGATTGGATTTCCCACCTTCAAACATATTCTCTTGATAGATGGGCAAGTGGACATACAACTGGGTCAATGAGCAGAGATCAAATGGCACAATACATCGGCTACACTGGTGGCTATTAGGTGTTGCTGGCTGCCGGTTGAAGACAAATCTAGGAGAAAAAATCTCCTATGGGATCACCCACCTTTGACGGGTAACAGTTAGTTCTAAGATCATGGGACCATGTGATGTACACCTTGGAGGATTGATACTTGACTTGAGGATGCTTGGGTTCAAGATCATACTTCGAGGAAATTGGTTGTGGACCTAGACACATGTTAAGGAAAACATTAGAGAAACTACCTTGCAACACATGTAATGGAGCATTGGGCATATGATGCATGTGGCACATAGATGGGGGAGGAGTATTTTATAGGAGGACACTTGTAAAATGAACCATCATGTGGAGGGGAGTGTTAGGCTCATATATTTTAGAATAACACACCATTTTGGAGGAGGGGCATTGGGATCAAGTGGTAGTATCATGCTTGGAGAGTGCACCACTTAGGCTTGGATATGGTTACAACAAAATCTAGCACCTAGTGCAAAGACTCACTTGGTGACCTAGATAATGTGCAAGACATGGAATTTTACCAATGCCACTTCAGCAAATACTCCCCTCTTTATTAAAGGATACTATCTAACACAAGGGATGCTTCCCTGGTAGGGCTTAGGGATCAAGTAATTCAAGGATCTTAAACTAAATTCCTGTAATATCCCCAAAGGGAAACAACCAGTAATACACAGAAATATGCCAGACAGATATAGAAAATACAATGCTGGAACCAGATCATGGAACAAGTACACATAGAATGCCAGAAAACTAAGCCATTTTATTAATCTGAAAGTACATAGAGAGGAGTACAAGATAACCAGAATGAGTGCACCTATCCTTGCCCTAGGCAAGTGGAAACCCTCTCAGAACAAATGATGGCTGCAAATAAGAACAGCGTCCTAGCTGGCTGAAGAGCTGCTGTGAAGAGTTGCTGCTGGAATGCAATGGAACTATAAGCTGAAGACTAGAAGATGGCTGATCTCGGTCCTCCAAACCCTCACCAATAAAAACGCTGTCTCTGCTAGTGACAGCGCAGAAACAGATGGAATGCTGGCCACACAATCTCCAGATGAAATGATCAGCTCCTCAAGACTAGAAATGCTGGAAAACGCTGTCAAGCCCTACTCACATGACCCTGCTCATCAGATCAGCGTCCTCCCTGATGGATCTGCGTCCTAGATGCTCAGATCTACTGGATCTGAAGCCTCCAAACCAGATCTGCGTCCTATCCCTCCAAATCTGCGTCCTCCAAGGTCAGATCTACTGTTATCCCTTCAGATCTATGCTGGATCTGTCAATATCTCCTCAGATCTGCAACCTCTAAGGCTGGATCTGATGTTATCTCTTCAGATCTAGGCTGGATCTGCCAATATCTCCTCAGATCTGCAATCTCCCAAGCTGGATCTAATGCTATCTCTCCAGATCTGCACCCTACAGAACTAGATCTGCAAATATCTCCTCAGATCTGCAATCTCCAAGTCTGGATCTGTCAATGTGTCTTCAGATCTGCGTCCTTCTGTCTCCTAGAACAGCGTCCTCTCTCTAAGCCTGATCTGCGTCCTTTCTTCCCCTGGAACAGCGTCCTTCTTCTCAGATCTGAACTGCGTCCTTCCTCCCCCTGAAACAGCGTTCTGCCTTCTAGATCTGCGCAGCCACAAGAAGGGCTTCTTCCTCTCCAAATCTCCACCTGAAACTACTACCAATTCCCACTGAAACTGAAGGATGTTACTCAGAAAATAACCTTACTAGGGCAGGCACTCGAAGTCCCCCGAAGCTAAGGGTGAAACCAAAAATAACCTTACCAGGGCAGGCACTCGAAGTCCCTCGAGGCTAAGGGTGAGATCTCCGACCGGAGACACTCGGTTGCACTAAACAGTGCTGCAGACCGACTAAACAACCGGCGTGCTGAAGCAGACAGAAGTCTAGCTCTCAATATCAATATCAAATCATGCCTGCCCAAATGAGGTGAGAACCCCACCTTTTATAGTGCTAAACTCCCTCCAAAACCTTAACTGCGTCCTTCACTCTCCTTGGCCTGCGCAGTTAACCTTGGGTCAGCCTGATGCCTCCCCACCATACTCATGTGGACCCCCAAGGCCCCCTCTCTAAGTTATAACGTCAATCAACTAGGAAAAGAACACTTTATTTATAAAGTGAGGTGACTAAAGTGAGGTGACCCTCTTATTTCTCACTTTATTTATTATTTCTAGCTAAAGCGGCAAAATAAAGCAAAAATGAAATATTCCAATTAGCAAAGCTAATTGGGAATATTACAGTCTCCCCCGGCAAAACGTTGCTTGTCCTCAAGCAACTGAAGTGATGGATGCTGTAAGGTCTGCTCGCTCTCCCAAGTGGCATCCTCATCCGGCAAAAATTGCTTGTTCTCAAGCAATGCTCGAACAAGCCTACTCTCTAGCTGATGCTCCATGCCAATACTGCAAAATGTGCCTGGGTCCCACTGAAACCTCTCTGTCTCCTGCATCACCCTGATATGAAGGGATATCTCAATGCCAGGATCCCAAACTGGCCTCTCATGGTACCAGCCAATCAATAGTCCTCCCGGATCCCATCGCCATTGTGGCCAATAATCGCACAAGTCCCATGGCTCGGACTGCTCACTGCCTCTGGCTATGACTGAAGACCATGACCGCTGCTGCTCTGCATCTATGACTGTGTAAGCTGGCCCATCAACCGTGAACCAACTCGTCACCTCTCTCCAATCAAGGCATGGAGTCGAAAATATAATGAGGAATATCTCCCTCCTGTGGATCCTCCATCTCCAAGCAATCATCTAGACAAAATGAGCCACCTCCCAACAAGGCAACTCCTGAAAATCTCCTTCCACCTCAAGCTCTGGTAATGAAGGTGGGCTGAAAATATGAACTTGGCAAGCATCATAGCTTACCCCATGCTGTCCTTCTCTCCACTCATGACAAGTGTAGAGTCTATACTGATCCTGGGCTGCAAAATCATTGCCCTCCCATGGCAAAGTGAAAAACAATCCACCATAGACGGTTCCTCTATCAATGAAGAACAAGCTGGCCCAAAACAAACCATCCATGAAGAATATGACATGGTCATCATGGATCACCGTAATGAGATGTTTGCTGACAGTTCTACATGTGGATACATAATGCAAACAATCTCTCACAAGGATACAACGTAGTCTCATCTACTGCAACTTCAGAAAATTACATGGCAAGCAATGTACAAGATTCATCACATCTACTAATGGATAGTAAATGGCTGAATATGACAACAACATAAGGCCAAACACTTGCCCATAGCTGTACAATGGATGAATATCAATCTCATGGCCCACCTCAAAAGAGAACGCATATGTAGTCGTGGTGGCCATGCCTCCTCCCATGCTCCTATTAGAACATGTAGTGCAGAAAATACTCAAAGGCACATTCAGCTCATGTGTCTCTCTCATAATCAAGCCTCCCATACAAATCTGACCATATGCTGGAAGTAAGATGGTACATGGATCCATAAATGGGTCCTCCATAGTGTTTTGGCATGCTATGAAGAAGAATGAACCATGTGCTGCAAGAAGATAATCCTCCTCATGCTTGGAAACCCAAGTCAAGAAGAATATGCCATAGATGTCTCTATCATCATTACCCCCTCTTTGTGCAACAAATATGAAGTGATCCTGGGACCTATGGGTTATAGATCCACCATATCTCTGCTGCGCACACTTCATCCATAATGTTCTGCTCCAAGGTGACAACGCTGGGAGCTCATGCAAATAAGCTCCTGTCAATACAAGACTCTGCTCTTTGACATGCCCCTTGTCAAAGACTTCTCTAATACTGCTGCAACAAGTGTGGAATACTCCCCAAGATGGAAGTGCTTCCCCGTCATCATCAAAGATCAAGGAGATAGTGCCATCCCCTCTTCCTGCAACATCATGCAAAGTGTGAGAGCAAATCTGCCCTTGCTCTCCCAGAAACAACCCAAGCAACCAAGCAATTTGCTGCCTCCCCATACTTCCATCATACAACTCATGTGATGAAGACATAACGAGTGTCATAGCAACACCATGCATACATACTCTATGCTGCTCCATGATGCAAGTATCTAGCCATCTTGCCTCCACCCTCCGACTCTTAGGAAGAGTGTTTGCCAAGTGATGGCCAAACTCTTTCAAGAGTAACCAGCGCAGCCAAGCCTCCTGCTGCCTGGTGTCGCAGATCTGCAAGTAGCCTCCTAGCTCCTTGCTCATCATCCCCATCCACTCAATCACTTGTGGATGCCTCCTTCTCCTCATCCGGTTACTCCTCCCATGAGGGCTACCATCCTCCCAAATCAAATTTCTGATTTTGCACTTCATGGGATTTTGGAATATAAACTTCTCAAGGATCAATGAGACCCTATCAGGAATCAAATAGGTGGTAGGCAAAAACCTCCCATCATGATGTGTATGGCTCAAGGGATGTCCAACACAAGCATGAGAGATGTTATCCATCCGAAGATGTCCCCCATTTTCTATCTGTTCTTGTGAGAAGGGAAGAAAGTCATTGCACCCCATGGTGTGTCGAAGTGCATCTCCAGTGAGATCTCTCCTTGAGACCTCCCCTTCATCCATAGCCTGCTCCACCGAGTACCAACTCAAAACCTCTCGCCCTCCAACCTCAACACGTGGCTGCTGTTCCCTGTGCAACTCTGTTCGTCTCATACCACTATCCAAGTCAACATATGAGACCTGACTAGGTGGCTCTGCCTCTCTCTCTCCAACGGGAAGAGATGACCCAACAACACTGCTAGTCCCATCCATGCATACCTGAAGGGGAATGGTCTGACACTCCAACGTGCCCTTTGGTTGTACCATCAGGGAATCCAACTGTTCCCCAATGCGGACCAACTTGGCCGCCGACTTGGCACAAGTCACTCTCATACCCTCCAGCTCCTGGTCCTGCAACAAAATGGTCTCCCGTACTGACGCGGCCTTCTCCCTCAAAACACGAAGGTCCGTCCGAAGCCGATGATACCGCTGTCTGCGACCATCATCCAATACCTCAGTATCTCCTAGTGCCTCATCGATAATGGATATATCTCCTGATACCTCACCCATCTGTCGTGTGCTGCTACCATCCGAGGACTCGGACATGGCTCCAGTCATCACCTCAGTGGATGGCTCTACCGGGGTAGGCTCTACCTCCTCCACTACGATATCAACCGGCACGGTCAAGGAGGTCTCTAAGGATGGTGAGTCCTGTGTCACACTAGGTGTATCCCCGGACTCCCTGCAATCCCGTGTGTCCTCATCCTCCAAGTGCGAGGCATCCATTTTAATGATTTTCCTCTCCGATACCCGATCAAGCTGGAAAGAGGTATCCATCTTGTCCACCCAAGCTTTTTCTGAGCGCCTGGATGACCCGTCAAATGTCGGTAGATGGAATCTGTCCACTGTGCGCTGTAAGCCCCTATCATGTGAGGGCTTGTTCCCTCTGTGGAAGTCGTGAGGTCTACTATCACGCTGGAGTTGAACATAATCTCTACTAGCTGTGCGGTGGTCATCACGGTGGTATCCGTGCCCCTTGTGCTGCTCAGGGGGTTTGATGCCGCATCGATACTGGAGATAGCGCTCGAAGGGGAGAGTATCCATGAATGCCTGTCCTAAGGCCCGCCATTCTGCAAAAGCGGCTGCCCATCGAGCTGGACTCAACTCTCTCGGTGCTGTCGACCCCTCGTCCTCTACCAGGAAGGTAGGCATGGTAGGACGTGTGGGTGCTGGATTATCCCTCTGTGCACCTCCCCGCACTCCTGTCCCTGTGTCTTCTGGCAAGAATGTGGGCATAGTGGATCGCGGAGCCGTCACAATGGGAATAGCATCGTGCACTGGTATATGGCGAGACACACCCGATCCCTCACCGATCTGAAGAACTCTAGGGAGTTCTCTCTGACTGATCTCCATGGCCAAGAGCCTCTGTGACGTCTCCTGCACCATCTGTGACGTCTCCTGCATCCTCTGTGACGTCTCCTGCATGTGTTGGAGGAGCATTTCTCTAAATCTCCTCTCATCATCATCAACTGCCATCAGCTCTTTCTGCTATGTGTCTACAGGCTCCTCAGAAACTGCACGGCTGTTGCAAAACCATACTGCTGCTTAACTTCGACCTCCGATTTACTCATTGAAAACTACTCAGAAAATTCCAAGAATTTAGGAAGGTCATCCTTGTCCAAAACCCAGAAAAACCCAGAAAACGTTTCTCCTAATTCCAAACTTCAAAATTTGACCCTTTTTATTTTGGCCCTTTTTCCAACTGCGTTTCTGGTATTGCACTACTATTAATCTTGTATGATCTCTTTTCTGATGTCATAGACCACAGGCTGAGCCAGAATTATGCTCCGATACCACTGTAATATCCCCAAAGGGAAATAACCAGTAATACACAGAAATATGCCAAACAGATATAGAAAATACAATGTTGGAACCAGATCATGGAACAAGTACACATAGAATGCCAGAAAACTAAGCCATTTTATTAATCTGAGAGTACATAGAGAGGAGTACAAGATAACCAGAATGAGTGCACCTATCCTTGCCCTAGGCAAGTGGAGACCCTCTCAGAACAAATGATGGCTGCAAATAAGGACAGCGTCCTAGCTGGCTGAAGAGCTGCTGTGAAGAGCTGCTGCTGGAATGCAAATGAACTATAAGCTGAAGACTAGAAAATGGCTGATCTCAGTCCTCCAAACCCTCACCAATAAAAACACTGTCTCTGCTAGTGACAGCGCAGAAACAGATGGAATGCTGGCCACAAAACCTCCAGATGAAATGATCAGCTCCTGAAGACTAGAAATGCTGGAAAACGCTGTCAAGCCCTACTCACATGACCCTGCTCATCAGATCAGCGTCCTCCCTGATGGATCTGCGTCCTAGATGCCCAGATCTACTGGATCTGAAGCCTCCAATCCAGATCTGCGTCCTATCCCTCCAGATCTGCGTCCTCCATGGTCAGATCTACTGCTATCTCTTTAGATCTATGCTGGATCTGCCAATATCTCCTCAGATCTGCAATCTCCCAAGCTGGATCTAATGTTATTTCTTCAGATCTAGGCTGGATCTGCCAATATCTCCTTAGATCTGCAATCTCCCAAGCTGGATCTAATGCTATCTCTCCAGATCTGCACCCTACAGAACTAGATCTGCAAATATCTCCTCGGATCTGCAATCTCCGAGTCTGGATCTATCAATGTGTCATCAGATCTGCGTCCTTCTGTCTCCTGGAACAGCGTCCTCTCTCTAAGCCTGATCTGCGTCCTTTCTTCCCCTGGAACAGCGTCCTTCTTCTCAGATCTGGACTGCGTCCTTCCTCCTCCTGAGAAGCGGCGTTACTGCCTTCTAGATACGCGCATGTGACCACAAGAGGCTTCTTCCTCTCCAAGTCTCCTGCTGAAGATGCTACCAAGTCCCACTGAAACTGAAGGGTGTTACTCAGAAAATAACCTTACTAGGGCGGGCACTCGAAGTCCCCCGAAGCTAAGGGTGAAACCAGAAATAACCTTACCAGGGCAGGCACTCGAAGTCCCCCGAGGCTAAAGGTGAGATCTCCGACCGGAGACACTCGGTTGCACTAAACAGTGCTGCAGACCGACTAAACAACCGGCGTGCTGAAGCAGACAGAAGTCTAGCTCTCAATATCAATATCAAATCATGCCTCTCCAAATGAGGTGAGAACCCCACCTTTTATAGTGCTAAACTCCCTCCAAAATCTTGACTGCGTCCTTCACTCTCCTTGGCCTGCGCAGTTAACCTTGGGTCAGCCTGATGCCTCCCCATCATACTCATGTGGACCCCCAAGGCCCCTTCTCTAAGTTATAACGTCAATCAACTAGGAAAAACACTTTATTTATAAAGTGAGGTGACTAAAGTGAGGTGACTAAAGTGAGGTAACCCCTCTTATTTCTCACTTTATTTATTATTTCTAGCTAAAGCGGCAAAATTAAACAAAAATGAAATATTCCAATTAGCAAAGCTAATTGGGAATATTACAGCAAAGGCCCAACCACTACACCAAAAGCTCAAACTGTTAGTGAGGGCAGCATCCCAGGGTGTTAAGGGTGGGGTCTTAAGGCCCACCGGAGCATCTCGGGACAGGGACCCTCGCGCAGTCCCCCAATTATGCAGACCCCGGCAGCGTGTCAAGGCCCACCGGTCCCTCAACAGGGAGGCTGCCCTAAACAGGGATATTACAGCCCACCACGCTCCGCGGGTCTCGACCTCGAGACCTCGGCTCTAATACCACAAAGGCCCAACCACTACACCAAAAGCTCGAACTGTTAGTGAGGGCGGCATCCCAGGGTGTTAAGGGTGGGGTCTTAAGGCCCACTGGAGCATCTCGGGACAGGGACCCTCGCGCAGTCCCCCAATTACGCAGACCCCGGCAGCGTGTCAAGGCCCACCGGTCCCTCAACAGGGAGGCTGCCCTAAACAGGGATATTACAATTCCCCTAAGAATCCTATGATTAAAATCCACTGGATAAGTGTATGACAAACTAGGGTTTATAGTGAATGGAGTAAGTTCAAGTTTTTGGTTCAAAGGACCTATGGGTTCAATCTAAAGGCTAAGGTTATCATAAGGAGTCTCAAATAGTTTATTTGAACATACAAAATCAAGAAAAACACAAGGCTGTTGTAGGCTAGGGTTTTAGGCCAACAAATTTTGGCAAAACAATAGTTTATAATGTTGAGAATTATAGCTTGAATAGGAACTCCCGCATATGTCTAGTATGAACATGCGAAATGTAATTCAAGATATTTAAAAAAAATATTTTCGAAAAGTAATTCTATTTTGTAATTCACTTTAGTAAAAAATGAAAGTCTTATTTTTAGCAGTTGAGTCTAAAATTGTACCTAGACTAGGAGTAATTTTAAAAATAATTGTTCCGCTAAAACTATTAAGACAGGGAAACCTAGAGGCTATTACACATGCACTTGAGTAGTTTAGCAAGAGACACAGAGGGAGAGAGCATAGGCAGTAAGGGATAAGGTATTCTCAGGTAGTGCAAAGTACAAGAAAATGGTACACAGTTGTACAGACAGGTTGGTACAGTCGTATAAACAGTCCATATAGGCTATCTGACAGGTCGTACAACAGTTTTGTGATCTTTTGGGCTACAATAGGCGGGAAAACCTCAGTTAGAGTGTTTTTTTGGTATCTGTTCATGCTATTGTTTTCGGCAGTGTGTGGAGGTTTCCTTGTAAGTGTTTTTTCAATGGAATGAAAAGATGATTTGAAAGAGTATTACCTATGTATGTGTGATTATTATATGCTTCTATTATATTTTCCAGACATATGTGTGATTGATGCATGCTCAATTTTTCCTTTCTGTTATTGAGTAAATTCAAGATTTACTCAATAACAGAAATTAGACTCAATGCTATTCCAAAAAAAATGATAAACATATGATGGTAAATCCAACGTCTAATCAAATGTGTCAATTGTGACCAGAAGTGAAGGAAAGGTGTCAGTTTCAAGACATGTACAGAATAGTGCCAATGGAAAACATTCCAGTGCTACAAGTGATGAAATAAACAATGGTTAACTTGGTGCATCCACAGTATCTCCAAGAGAGATTTTATGTGAGATTTCAGAATATATAAAAAGTGTTACTAACAGACAAGAGCATAGAGATTTCCCAAAACAGTGGTGCAGCATTTATCAATGTTTTCACCATCAAGAGCATCAAAATATTTGTGATCTGGAGATATGATTGCTCTACAAACTTTGCATTAAACCAGCAATGAAATCCTCAAAACAGTGATGAATTTAGAGTGACGTTGGCAACATTTATTAGGTTGTTAGGTCTGTTTAGTTTAGAAGGTATTCAAGAGAGTAAATGTGCCCAAATGATGCATAAAAAGTGAAGTATCAAGCCTGAAAATGAGCCCTTTCATTTTATCATCAAACATAATCAGATCTGAAATAAAAGGTTCACAATCCTGGATATTAATTTAAAGAGAGATATTTAGTGCTGAAAATGTCAAGTAATCTGCATAAAAGAGTAGAATACTGCACTATATATGTCATCGATTCATCCAAGGGAATTATCGAGATTACCAATTTGTCAAAACGTGTGAGAAAGAGTAAAATGAAAAGACTGAAATTCAACTTTTGTGCATAGCATAGATGCTCATTCACAGTGCTTAGTCTTAAATTTGCTTAGGTGAGAGCTGAAGTAGTAATTTTGCCATATATATCATTGCACATGACCATAAATGAATTTATGTCCGATAAGGGACAAAATGTCAACTTCAAGCGTAAAATAATTGCCAAAATGCAAGATATTTAGGTCTGATTAATGAACTGGCAAGCAAATAAGGTGTTGTTTCTCGTACTCCACCCAACCTTTGACACCATTCAATTAAGTGCCCCCCCCCCCCCGAGCACTAATACTGCAAGCTATTTTTCTGTATTACTTTTGTTCTCTATCTTGCCTCACACGAGATTATCTCCGTTTGCCTCTCCGTACAACTAGATGACCAAAAGTAGCTTACCCTCTCTACCATTTAGTTGGTAACTACCTCCACCTCACCCAACAAATGGCAAGTAGTTACTGGATCATTTATGAGTTCCACTTCCCCACTTTCCAAGACAAATTCCTGTCATTTAGGGAAGTTAATGATCAATTTCTTCCATGATCGTTAATAATTTAATCATTTAGATTAAATTCCTAGAACTTAATGAGTCATAAGCAATTTAAACAATTAACTTGCCTCTTCTAGGCTGAAATGCTTCCATTTAACTTTTACTTGAGTTATGTCTCTATTCCGAAGCGTGATAACCCTCCGATATAAAATACATAGAGGTTATGCCAGGAATTCTCCCTTTGGTTCTGCTTGCACAACATCCCAATCAATTATATGAGTTGAGTCATGTACATATTTCTTCAGCAAGGATAAATGAAAATATATTTTTAACTTTTATATTTGTTGGGAGAGCGAGTTGATAGGAAACTAGTCTAATTGTGGCTAACACCTTAAAAGGCCCATAGTATCTGGGTGAAAACTTGGAAAAATTGCTAAGTCTAAGTGTGCCTTTCTTTGGTTTTACTTTCAAGCATACATGATCACCAACATTGAATTCTTAATGAACTCTTTTTAAGTCTGCATAACTCTTATGTCAATATTGAGTTGTTTTTAGCTTATGCTTAACGTGTTTAACCACTTCTTCCATCTCCTTTAACATATCTGGTCTCAACACTAATCGATCTTCAAAATGGTCCCAACTTGGGGTACTTTGCATCTTCTTCCATATAACACCTCAAAGGAGCTCATCTTCAAAGAAGTTTGATATCCATTATTATAAGCAAACTCAACTAAGTGAAGACAATCTTCCAATTGAGTTGGCCTATCCATGACATACATTATTAACTTGTCTTCTAAGATCTAATTGGTTATTTATGTTTGACCATTGGTTTGAGGATGATAGGTTGCGCTAAAGTTTAAGTTTGTCCCCATACCTTAAAACAATCCCTTCCATAATTTTGAAGTGAACTTGTCCTCAAAGTACGAAATCACAGTTTTGGGCATACCATGGAATCTAAATATCTCCCTTACAAATATTTTTGCTATATTAATAGCTTTAAAGGTAGATTTAACATGAATAAAATATGCAACTTTGTTGAGTTTATCTACTACTACCATGAAAGAGTCACGTTGCTTCCTAGTTTTTGGCAATCTGGTAATGAATTACATAGATATTGTTTCCCATTTCCATTAGAGAATAGGTAAAGGTCGCAATATCCTTGTTGGATGTTGATGGGAAGCCTTCACTTGTTGACACTCTAAGCACTTAGCCACGTACTATGCTATTTCTATTTTCATTAGAGGCCAATAAAATTCCTTCTCAACATGGTTATTAGATTTTGATATCTAGGGTGGCTGGTAGTTGGTTTCTTATGCAATTCATCTAAGACCATTTTTTTAAGTTTTGGATCATCAGTCAAATAATTTTTGTCTTTGTAAATCAATAAATATTCACTATTTACTGAAATATCAAGTTTCTACTAGTTCAATTTTCTACGTTTTATTTTTTTAATTTGCATGCATTCTTCATCAAAATTTGTTGTTTTTTTATTATCTTTTCAATCAAGTATGTTTTCCAACTGGTTGATGAAATGGTGTAGATCTGATTTAATTTTATGCTTAAGTCTTCAACATTTATTATTATTATTTTCCTTTAATGTGTACATATCAAAATCATATTCACTAAGGAATGCCAACCATCTAGCTTGCTTGACATTTAGATTTGGTTGGTCAAAAATTTATTTGAGCCTAACATTGTTTCTGTTTAGTTGAAAGCTTATTCCTACGAGGTAATGTCTCCACATTTTTAGAACATGTATGATGTCTACTAGCTCTAAACCATGTGTGGCATAATTCTTTTTATGATCCTTTAGCTTTCCATATTCATAACTGGTTACATAGCTTTCTTGCATTAAGACACCTCCCAATCCTTCTTTATGAGCATCTGTACATACAAAAAAATCTTTATTAGGGTTAGCTAGTTTCAGGATTGGAGCAGTAATTAACATTTTCTTTAGTTTCTCCAAACGATGCATTCACTTTTGACTCCATTCACATTTTGTCCCCTTCTTTTGCAAAGAGGTAATTGGATATGCCAACTTAGAGAACCCTTTTATAAATCTTTTGTAATAACCTATAATTCCCATAATGACATAATATCAACTACATATTTAGGTACATCTTTTGGATCCACAACATTCCTTCTTCAGACACTACATGTCCCAAATGTTAATTTTTTTTTCTTTGTAAAATAAGAAATTGCCAAACTTAGCATACAAATCATTCTCTGTAAGTGTTTGAAGAAAATTATGCAAATGATGACATGTTCTTATTTTTTTTTTTGAGCAAGCCAGAATATCATCTATAAATACAATGACAAATTTTTCAAGAAAATGAATAAGAACATTATTTATCAAGCACATAAAATTGGATGGTGCATTAATGAGTCCAAATGGAAGAACCACAAACTCATATTGTTCATATCTTGTCTTGAATGTTGTTTTACGTATATCGTCCTCCTTGATCCCAATATGATGATACCTGTTGTCGTACAGATTGTTCAGGGCACCGCGACAACGGTTCAGACTGGGGCCTGTCACCTTTATCCCCAATCTCTCTCTTTAAGCTGTCTTCTTGCAGGCTAAGGGAGGTAGACCCTATTTGAAATGAAGGATAAAACCAGGAGACACAGCTAGAACACCAAATACAGGATAAAATTTACAGGATTTCACAGATCTAGATTAGATTTCACGTTTATGATCAGTGCCTTATGGAGTCATACAAAATCCCATTATGCAATTATAAACCAGTAAATGATGACTAACTGCTGCTTATTGAACCATGATTTATCACGATGATATTCAATTGAAAAACACAACCATGAAACAATAAGATGAAAATGCCAGATATTCGCAATATTTCCAGATTTATGATGCTTCAATTAACTTCGATCAGAAAATATTTCGATTTTATATAGTCACTCTTAAGATAAAATTTCAAAAGCTCATTTGACCATAAAAGATATTTTTGAGAAATTTTTATTATTTTTTTGGATTTTGAAATTTTTTATTTTTATTTTTATTTTTTTAAGTCAAAAATTCAAAATCTAAAAATTCTAACCGAAGCTAAATCTAAACAAGACTAAAATTTAAAATTAAACTAAATTTAAAACTAAGTTAAAACTAAATGAAAATTTAAAAAATCTAAATAAAAAACTAAAGCTAAATCTAATCTAAGACTAAACTAAAACTAGAACTATATCAAATTAAAATCTGACAAATTTAAAACTAAGACAAAATTAAAATGAAACTACAACTATGCCAAAACTAAGACTAAAATTGAAATTAAATAAAACGTGAGTCTAAAAGTTAGAACCTACGAATAAAATCTACAGAATAAACGCATCGGAATTTTTATGAAACCTAAGACTTAAACTTACGCTACCCTAAACAAATCGTGTCAAATATAGCTCGACTTTTTTATGCGTTGGATTCTTTGTGTGAGTTTGCAGGTCCCCAGCGGAGGCAGAGACGGCGGATTGCTGCGTCTTATTTCGTTCAGTCTCGTTTTGCAGGTGAACGATGGGAGGAGGCAAGGGTTCAGTCGACGCAGAGGAATATGGACGTGGGCACAGTCTTGTATTTTTTTTATGATGCGTTTTGAGTTTTGTGTGTGTGCAGGTCGATTGGAGCTGATCTGGACGGCGGAAGAATTTCGATGAGGAATGCAGACTTGGACGGCAGAGTAGATGGCGGCTAAGGCATAGAATGATGCAGCACGAAAAGGGAAAACGATGGGAGATGGATGGTGGATGGCTAGGGCAAAGATCAGATGGACAGTAAATGAATAACACAATCAAATTAAAACTTTCCTTTCAAATAAAAAATTTCCTCCCTGCAATCTCAGATTTCAGTGTTCTTTAAATATCATGCAGATCTGCCACCAACAGTGATTCTGAAACCAGATCTTGCCAACAGTGGCAGCTTTGAGGCCAGATCTAGCCTTTGGAAGCCAGATCTACCCTAGATCTTTAAAAAAAGTTTCGATTTGAACTTGTAACCTGCAACAATCAGTCAGATCTGAAGACACACACCAAGAAACAATTAAACCCTCACAGATAGATTACAAATTTACACTAATTTACAAATTTAAAACCCTCATGGTTAGATCTGAAATCCATTTTAGCTCAATTTTCAGAGATTAAGATTTTAATGAGAGGCACAAGCCTTAGAAGACCCTGCAAAACCCAAATATCGTAAGATAGACCCGGAATTTAACAAATCAAGAGCTTATCAGATTTATGCTTATTGAGAGTCGGCTGGTCCAACTGAAAACTTCCCCAGACGCTCAATTTATAAAAAAAAATTCCCTACACTTAGATTTGGATCTTAGGTCAATAGAGATTTAAGAAAACAACATGAGACCCGTAGAGAAATCAGAATGTTATTTTAGAAACTCAGAAAACTGCACAAGGTACCTGTATGCAGATTAATCCATGTAGGCCTCTCCATGATGCTGATATCTACCCCTCCACCGTCAATCATGACCCTCGGCAACAACATGACAAGTCTGCCTTGCCATGAAATGGAGGTCTCAGTGCTCCCCCACGTATCAAACCCAAGGTGGAATGGATCACTGTCTGCTATGTCCCTACTCATCACAAAGTGGAGTGATCCACCTACCTAACAGACCCCTAGATCCCCCAACCATAGGGGGAGCTCACAACTCTCACTCCCTGCGGGATACCGCTGCGTAGCGCTGCAACCTGCTAGAACTCATCTTGCCCTCATCTCTGACCCCTGTATGTATCCCCTGGGTGGACCCCAAATATCAAGATTATGTCCCACGCATGCGTACCTGCCCTGCTCCTGCCAGACCACGTTGTGACACCCGTTATCCCAACTCCTGCTGATACACCTAGATACTGCTCAGAGTCTGGGTACCCTCCTGTAGACGAAATCTACCATCCACTGTCCCTCAAGCATGAGCCTAGGGGTGGAACATATGCTACCTTGGAAATCAACCATGCCATCACTAAACCTGGACCCATCAACCTTTGCACCTACCAAGTGTCTCAACTAGAGAGTTTCCTCTCAGCTCATGACACATGGTATCTCATCCAACTCTCTAGGGTGAGCCTCCCATGCCTTGCTTCTTGAATGGAGAGTTTTCAACCAACCAAACACTTTGCTACCATAAGCAACACTGGAGTATGATGGGTAGGTATGTTCCAAAGGGTGTGACCAAGAGTCTCCCTGAATTCTCAAGAGTAATCCTCCAGATGACACTCTCTCTACCTCGGATCTGCTGATAACACCCTCGTAGCCTTGTCTCTACTAAACGTGGTGTCTCCAGATGCTAAAAAAGATCCTCATCGATGCTAGGTGAGTTGCATCCCATGGTATACCTAATTTCCCTCTCCATATGTCTCTTTGGAGGCAACACTCCAAGAACCCACTGCTCCGCATCATGTGTCACTGCATACCACCAAGTATCATCGCACTACTCGACTTGCCACTGTATGTCGCCACCTGCCTTTGTACACCAATGGATACCCTCGACAACAGCTATACCATCCTGTACTGTCATGTGTCCATCCTGCGCTGCTGCACCTATCACTCCCCGCATGTACTCAATGTGATGGGAAGCACTCCTACTTCACAACGCAGTCTGACATACTACAACACACGTCCATGCATCTCCATGCCCATCTACAAACCACTGCCCAATGATGGATGCTCCTACATGTCCCAGGGTGTGATGGCCTAAGGTTGTATCCATATGCATCAGCCCATACTCGATCGGTACCATCACCTCCACTGTCACATTACCATACTCTCCAATGAATGGATCTCCCTTCCAAATCCTCCTTGAGGGACCCAAGAAGTGAATCTCCCTAGGTACCAGTAGCGATGCAAATCCCGCTCTGCTCCTCTGTGTCTTCTGTGCCCCACACAAATGCGAAGAATCCCCAGCTCCATATAAGGCACCGTCTGGTGACCTACCAATGCCCCCTCTTATGTCAAACTCCTGCCAGAGTATGATGATCACGTCATGATCCTATTTACAATCCTCGTACCAAGATAACTCAAGGAGTCTGCACCTAAACTTGTTGGACACTAGTGTTGGCTGAAACTCCCCTAGTGAATGTGTACGCTCAACTCCATAGTAACCCGTGACTCCTCCAAACGTTAGCCTTCAACCACCACCCGGAACCGAAAGGTAGTCCCACCCCGGATCCCTATGTGAGTGGCCGGTGTGGGCTCGGTAACCCCCCGTGCTCAGAAGCTCATGCTGAGCTACACCTCGATGCATCACCATCCCCATAACCTACTCCATCGAGTACCAACTCAGAATCTCTTCCCATCCAACCCCAAGAGAAGGATTGAATGTGTGAACTCCTGCACCAAGAGCAACCTTGACATGCAAATGTTGAACCCTGTGCAACTCAGGTCGTCTCATCCTTCCATCCAAGTAAGTGTAGAAATTTTTGAATCCTTATACTTATGCAGAAATTATTACTGTTAATCCGGTTAAGCTTCTCCTACATATATAAGTTATCAACTGAATAAATTCAAGTTAACATCAAAGCAAAACACATAACAGATCTCTACCAATTCATATCTAGAATAAGCACATGCACACATAGACAAAGTGACACAGCTACTTTTACAAAACCGGCCCTTGGGGTACCAATGCGGGAAAACCGGCCTTTGGTTGCTGGAGGGCTCTATTATTAAGAATATTTCTGAATACACAACTCCGGGTTCCAGATCTGAAAAGCCCTACAGAGAAAACTCTAGATCTGCAGCACCTGGCTGATCTAAGACCAAAAATACTGACTGATCCACACCCTCAAATGGGATTTATAGAACTCAGCTAGATCTAGGCTTAAACCTGGGCCGTTGCCCCCGTAAGGCTCGCATCAACCTCGGGGCCTCGAAAGGGCTCCGTGTCACTTGATAGCCCCAAACCCTCAACGCCGCCTTCCGGAGGGGACCGCGTTACCCCTGCACGGGGTGACACAAATACCGCGCCGCCCCTAAGGGTTTCCGAGCAACCCCGAAGGGTTTCCTCGAAATTTGCAATCGTCCTTGCCGCCGCCTTCCTCGCGCCTGCCCTTGAGCTAATCTTTTCTCTGGCTTCTTTGTGTATTCTAGACCCTAGGATCAGATCATCTCCTTGGTCTAAATTTCCTCTCTCGCAACTACCACACTTCGAGTATTCTTTAGCAACCCCTCATTTCTAATCTCGCCTTAGCTTCGGTTTCGCCTTGTGTCTCGTTAGCCACCTATAAAATTTGTTATACCAAAAAGGTGGCAAAAGCTTTTCGAGCTTCCAAGGAACAAATTTTATCACTAAAATTTGTTGGCTCTCGAGGACTCCTTGTAGGCCTCATGCCTCTGTCCAAAATCTTCATCACTTTCCCTATTTTAATTCTGCTGATTTCTTGTAAGAAACTGCTGAAGAAACCATCAGTTTGCCCCTTTCTCCCACTCATAACTAACTTTCATTTACTCCCCCTTTTCTCCATATTATTTCCCTACTTTTCATAAGTTTCTCCTTCCATTCATGAAAATCCTCCTGACATGGTTTAAAACTTCTTTTTGAGCTGTGCCGAAACCCCCAAATCCATTTAAAACCTTGAAATTTTTCATTAAAAAACAAAGTTTTATTGCTATGGACCTAAGCCCCTTGGGCTAAGTCCTAAACCACTTCCCCCCACATGCCCATGCGTCAAAACCAAATGCCAAAGCTTGTCGGCGCTAATCGCATCGCAAATATCCAAGGGTGCATGTCTTTGAACCATTACAAAACTCCGATTGCGATTAGCCTTTGCATATAAAACCCCTGATCATATTATTTTCATATGAATTTGAGCCCGCCCTTGGCGCTTAAACCTTATGAATATTTCATTCCCATCGCGCAATCGCGATCGGAAGATTTATAATGGGTTGATCGGAAAGACCAGGCCCGCAGTTCCGATTGCGATTGGCCTTTATTAAATAAAGCCCCGGGCCCATTGTTTTCCATATATCCGACGGCCCCGCAAACGGGCGCCAGCCATTTCATATTATATGTATATCCTGATCCATCAAAAAACCTTTGTTTTTGTTAAAAACTTTGGGTTTCATATGTTATAAAGTTATTTCCGTCGGCTCACTCCAGAACTAATCCCCGCCGTTGATCTAACGCTGATCAAACGGCCATCGCTCCGTCGCATTGGCAATTTCAATCGCATGCATTTTGTTTCACCCCCGATTGCCGATCCCCGATTCAATCCCGATCGTTGATCTAATCCTTTGATCCAACGGCCCGCGCAAGATCGCATCGCAAGTTTTAAATCGCATGCATTTTATCTCGCCTCCGATTGCCAATCTCCGATTGGTTGTTCACCGTTGATCTCCTCTCCGCCTTCCAAGATCCAACGGTCCTCTTTCCCTCCGATCACAAAGTCTTACTGTCGTTTCCAAACCCGCCGATTCATTTCCCGCCGTTGATTTGATCCTCAGATCAATGGTCATCGCTCAATCGCAGCGCAAATTCATTGCATGCGTTTTGTTTGCCCCCCCGATTGCAATCCCCCGATTGAGATCCTCCGATTCAATCCGGACCATCCACGTGTCCAGATCGGACGGTCCAAAACTGCTCCTCCTTATTCTTCTCCCGCTATCCTTTTTGCCTTTCTATACAGATCTCCACCGTTGGTTGCCTTCATCCGACAGCTACGCTCCTCTCCCGCCTTCTGAAGCAGTCTAACCCATTTCGCAGGATTTCTTAATTATTTTGTGTTTTATGCAGGTGTTTTAAATGGTTTTCCGTTGTATTACGAAGAAATGCCGAGGGCTGGGAATGACGATTCTCATGCCTTCGTTTCATTAAAGAGAAGCCATCCGCGGGGCTCCATTCCATGTTTCGTCGGTGCTCTGTGAGCATTGATGCTGTAAAACCCAGCGCGGCCCTGCACATCGACAAGACGCTGTTTTATTCGAAAGAACAGCTAAAGAGTATCAGTTTTGAAAATAAAGCACAGAAGATTGAAGATAGAAGATAGATTTGCGGGATTACGACTAAGATTGAATATCAAAAGCCTAATCCCTCGAATTAAGACAGAATTAATAGGAAATCAAAAAGATCTATCAGGCATAAAGGCCTCTACCACCTTATTCAAGGCAAATTGATCCCTCAGCTACCACAAAGCCACCTGTTGCCTCAAACCTTTCAAACAAAGGCCAAAGTTATTGAAGAAGTTCAGATTTTGCCTCAGCGCAGCCAGGGAGTTACTTCTGCATGGAAATTAATGCAGAAATATCTGCAAGGTTACTCCAGAAAGTACACAAAGCCTCAAAGTCAAAATAAAGCTCCCACCAAGCTTTGATATTTATTGTGAAACAGTTAATACAACGATCCACCTGTAAATTTCTCCCTCGAGCCTCTCAAAGGGCCGAGAAGTCTTCACTCTGTATTAATTGTCCTTGAGATATTTTGTTAAAACTCACCTCCTCATCTTCCTATAAGTACTTCTGTAGAAGATGAGGAGTTGTTGGTTGTTGGTTGCTGTTTGATCACAAGTTGTAACATTGAAACTCTCTGAAATAAATATACAAGTCTGTGGAAGTTGAAAAACAAATTGAAGTCTTGGATATCTTGATGATGTTGTTGCATGCTCATTCCTGAGAAGGCTCTATCTTTGGATTCATGAGCTTGGTTGTTGGTGAAGTATTCTAACTGTTTAATGTTTTCTCCTGTTTTCATTATGTTTCATAATCTCTTACTATAGTAGGCTGAAAGTTTTAGGCTAAGAAATGACTCCTGGAAGCACCTTAGACCTGTTCACCCTTCACTGTTTTATGTTTTCTTCTGCTGAAGTATTTTAGAGGCTTTAAACCTTCTCTTTAGTCTTCATGCTTGTTTATTTTCTTGATAGCTCAAATAGTTGGTTTCAGCATGATTTATGGTTCTCCTTGCTTGTCTGCCATCACTTGAAAGCTGTTATTGAAGTCTCCCTTTGAAGTACCATTGTCTTAAGTTAATCAAAGAGGTCGGTTTTGATCTTACCCTTTGCCCCTGCTTGAACAGTTGTTTTGAAGGCCTTTATAGTTGCAAGCATAGATGTTATTTAGGTGTTCCCTCTTCTATGAATGCAACTATTAGTGAATCTTTTATGTTTTCTAAGTCCTTTAAAATAAAATCTTTGAGGAAATAGGGAGTTCCCCGAATCTTAGATTTCATTTCAAAAGTTGTCTTGAAGTCATTATTTGCTTAAAGAATGTTTGTGGAATTTATGGTTAGCCCTGTCTATCAAATATCTCTTTATTGTTAAGTTATGTTTTCAAGTTCCCTTTGTTGAGAATTAAGCTTCTCTTTCCAAAACATTAATGTCCATCTCGTTCCAAAACAAAGGATCCTGTGGCCAAGTTAGATTTTCCCTTTGATATCCCATATCCCTTGAAGAGTTTGTCATGACCTTATTTTGACTCCATTGCCCAATGAACCAGAGATTTCCTCTTTCTGTCGATCTTTCCTAGACCTTTCATATTCTGCTGTATCAACTCAACCCAACCAAACAAACATCTGCACTTAAATAACTAGTCTAAAATCCATAACCAAAGCAAACAAGATAAACCTTTGCAAACAAATATTTGAGAGATCTCTCTCTGAGAACAGGAGGACTAGATCTTGGAACTCTAAAGATTGGTTCTGATGTTGCCTTGTCTTTTGATTTGCCAAACTGTCAAAACACGAGATACCAACAGTGTCTTTACAAATGACTCCAAGCATTTCCTTTATACTTTTCTCATTGACAAATCAATGACCAACATTAAATCTTTAATCAATGGCTAAGATTAAAAGAAATCTTGATCCGTGTGACTTAAGACAATTTCATCACATGTTTAATTAAATTCACTTTAATTATTTTATTTTCCTAAGTTCTAACTTAGGAAATACATTAAATTAATTAATTAATTTAATATCTCCTAAACCAGATGAAATTTCCCAAATCCATTTATGGGTTTTGTAGATTAGGTGAACTCTAGTCCTTCCTCAAAATTTGGGACTTAGAGCACAACTGATGCTACCCCAAATACAAAAAAACTCAACACTTCCTCTTAGCATCAAGGGTGTGCTCTAGCAATACATCACACTATGCATTACATGACTTGAAAACTGGTTCTGTGATGTTGAAGCTTGGCCTGCTGCCACTCAACTCTGCACTGTTGTTGCCATTTTGTACTGCTGCTCATGACTCTTCCACTGCCACTGCAACCACTGTACTGCAACTCCCTCTCAATGTGCTACATATGTGCTGCTCATAGCACTGCCACCGCTGATCTGCTACACTGCAACTTCAATTGTTGAGAGAAACAACTGAATCTCCTGCCCAATCTTTTACAAACAAGTCTGATGGGCTGCATCCTCATCACTGAAGCTCCATAGGCTACAGATCTGTGCTAGCATCTAAAGAACGATGCACAACTACAGCTCTACCTGTGTAATCAAACTCCCTATACACTACTGAAGTCACATCAGCTCCTTGTGTTGAAATCTATCACGGTGCCGCTGCACTGTGCTGTCAGTTTGAAGCTTTCTGCGTCGCTGCAGCTTTACACTGCGTAAGCAGCTCTGCACTGCACTGTTGAAGTCACATCAGCGTCTGCGCTACTACTTCTTCTACGCTGTTGTTGCTTTGCTTTGCGCTGCTCCTCCCAGCTTCCAGATCTGCCTCAGCCTCAGCCTCATCTGTGATCTATGTACCCATTGCTCCACTTGTCCCGCTACTATCTTAAGGCTGTCGTAGCTTGCTTGTGATCCAAGAGATGAGCTACTCAAGGATCCCGCCTCTCCTCCATGTAGCTCCTCTACATGTCCATGTCACCCCACCTCCGTGGTTCATGAGCACTCGTGGCTACATCATCTCCTGACCTATCATCTGCCACAACTGCTTTGGAAGAAGATGCTTACTTGTCCCTTTTCTTCTCCGTACAATGGCTGGCAAAATGTCCCATTTCACCACACTGGAAGCACTTGATCTTTGAAAGATCCTTCTTCCTCTTCGGCTGCTTCTTCTATGCCAAGGCTGCATCTTCCTCCTCTTCCTTCTTTACTTTTCTCAACCTAGGGCTGTGTTGCTTCTTGGTGAATCTGTGTAGTTCTTCTTGCCGCACGATTGACCACAAGTTGTCCCAATCTGGGAGGTCCACTCTGCCCAAGGTACTTTCGACAAAGGTTTCCCACTCATTTGTGACTGCATTGAGGGCAGTCCTGACTATCACTGCATCATCTACTATTGCACCCGTTGCAGTCAGCTGATCCCTGATTGACTGCAATTTGAAGAGGAAATGTTCTATGTCTTCTCCCTTGGTCATCATGAATGACCTCATTTGGGCCTCCAACAACATCTTTCTTTGGACTGATTTTCCCTCATCAAGGGAAGTCAAGGCCTTCCACATCTCATTCGCTGTCCTTTTCTCAGCTATGTGTGGTACAATATGGTCCTTGATACTATCCATTATCAGCTGCTTGGCATGCCCAGCAGCTTCCCGATGCTTCCTTAGGAGATTAGCATCTGTCAGTGTGGTCAGAGTCTGCTCTGCATGTTCTCTTAGACCATATGCCTCAAGGACAATCAGGATCCTTGCTTTCCACACCAAAAATTTTGAGAGGCCCTCTAGCCTATCCTGATCACGTAGTCCATGAGGAGTCATCTGCTCAAAATGTGTTGGAGCTCCTCCTCTCTATGATAGAGATCTGGATCTAGGGTCCTTTACAAACTGGGCACCCTCTGCTCCGTCTGACACTTGATTTCCCTCCTTGGAAATCTACCAAATCAGCTATGATTCAGCTTCTTCTTTGATCCTCTGATCAAACTCAAAGTTTCCTTTGGCAAGAAACTCTCTGAGAAGTTGATCTCTTCCCAAACTTTGTCACTTGTGCTAAGGCTAAAAATCTGAAAAACTTCAGAAATTTAACCCCACCAGCGCTTTTGAATTTCTGCAGATTTTTTCTGGATCTGATAGATTCAGATCTGAATCACACTAGCTGGCTTCAGACCCAACTAACGTTGTTTCTGAGTTGCCTCTGCACAGTAATTGTGTGGGCTTTCTAGGACACAACGCTAGACAATGTCACCCTTCCCCCTGCGTAAATCTCCTCTTGAAAACTGCACTGTCCTTCAGATCTGCTTCTCTGCTGCCTTTCCAATTGCTTTTTGCAGCTAGATCCTTTAGATTCTTCCACTGGTGACCTTTTTAGATCTGCAATTGCTCTTATACCATGTAGAAATTTTAGAATCCTTATACTTATGCAAAAATTATTAGTGTTAATTTGGTTAAGCTTCTTCTACATATATAAGGTATCAACTGAATAAATTCAAGTTAACATCGAAGCAAAACACATAAAAAATCTCTACCAATTTAGATCTAGAATAAGCACATGCACACATAGACAAAGTGACAGTTATTTCTGGACAAACTATCCCCGGAAAAACCCAATGTGGGAAAACCAGTCTCTGGCTACTGGAGGGTTCTATTATTAAGAATATTTCTGAATACACAACTCTAGGTTCCAGATCTGGAAAACCCTACAGAAAAAACTCTAGATCTACAGCTCCTGGTTGATCTAGGGCCAAAAATACTAACTGATCCACACCCTCAAACGTGATTTACAGAACTCAACCAGATGTAGGCCTAGAAACCCCAGTGCTGCCCCTGGAAGGTTCTGCGTCAGCCTCTAATGCCCCTGAAAGGGCTTGCGTCAACCTTGGATGGCCTCCAAACCCTCAGCGTTGCCTCTGAAAGGGTGTAATATTCCCAAAAGGGAATTTTCAACTGATCATGCCTGAAAAATGCATTCTTCAGTTAATATGGCTTCAGCTATCATAGAATATGTCTGAAAATGTTCAGTAACCAAAAGAAATAGCAGCAGCAACCTTTACTCAGCTTTCAAGGGCAAAAAGGTGGGGAAAAGTGAGGATTTTGGCCCTAAAATGAGTGAATAAGGAAATATGCGTAAACTGACGGTTCAAGGTTCTGGAATATGTTATAATAGGTCAAGAGGGACTTCCATGTCGAATTTCAGCTCAAAAAAAGGCGTTTTTCTATGTTAAACAGTTCCTCCTTCCCGACTAGTCAAGAAAAACCCTGATTTCCCAAGACTTTGAGTATGCAGAATTTTACTGAAGCAAGGGCTGCGTTTTTTCTGAAGGAATAAGATGTATAACAGTATGGATTATCAGAGAAGGGGTTTGGGAACACGGCATAGGCATTCAGCAAGGTTAAACAACAGTTTATATAGAAAAACCCCTCAAAATAGAGGTGCCGCAAGACAAAGATTGATCCATAAATACTTCAGCGTTTTCTCTAGGAGGATGAAGCTTATATTTATTATATTACAGATCTGAAACTGATAAATACATGAAAACAAAGATCTATAATGAGACAAAATGCCCAAAGGGCTCTTTATTACTTTCCCCTTGGGGATTTCGGCAATACATGAAAATGCCGTAGCAGATCTGAGTCTTACTGCAGCAGATCTGAAGAATGGTTCAGAATTTCTGAAGCAACTTCAGTATCAGATCAGAAATATACTTGGATTGGTTGGCTAATCCAAGGATCACCCTCCAACAGAGATCTAGCTTCCAAAATGATGCCAAAAACCATGAAATGCTGCGCCTTCAGCAATAACACAGATCTGGGGAAAGAACTGCGCAGTATACCATGAAGAATATATTGGCCTGATGCCAAGATCTGAAAATGAGCTCCAAATTCCTCCAATCTGATCCTCCAAAAGGAAGAAAGACTCTCCCTCTGAAAAACAAGAGAAGGAAGTGGTGTCGTAAAGTCACCACGGCAACACCCTACGACACAGTATTACGCTGCTGCAGCAATAACGCTGTCCTGGAGGATGGTGCTAATAAATAACCTTGCCTGAGCAGGCACTCGAAGTCCCCCGAGGCTAAGGGTGAGATCTCCGCACGGAGACACTCGGTACACTAAGCAGTGCAGCAGACAGGCTAAACAGCCAGCGTGCCAGAGAAGACAATGTGTCTCACTCAATAATCAATAATCCAAGAATCCAAGCATGAATGAAATGAAGAGGCTCCTTCATCTTTTATAGTGTTGGTTTCCCTCCAAAACCCAATGTAGCCTCTCTCTCTCCTCCATATCCTCATCCTTATCCACATCTTCATCCTTATCTCCACAGAAGCTTGGAGAAACTTCTAGAGTGTACATAGGCCCCTCCTCCACGTGGTGTTGGGTCCCCCCCTTGACTCCCACTTAAGTCACAATGTTGTGCTACTAGGTGGATGTCTTATTTCATTTAAGTGAGTTTAGACCCTCTTTACTCACTTTTTATTTATTTATAAACCATAGGCGGCAAACTAAACAAAATAGAATATTCCAATTTGCTGTCGCAAATTAGGAATATTACAGTCCCCCCGGCAAAATGTTGCTTGCCCTCAAGCAACTTTCTGAACAACTCTCCACCGATGCTGCAAAATGTGCCTGGATCCCAGATGTGCTACTGAATCACCCTAATATGAAAGGATCTCTCAATCCCAGGATCCCAAACTGATCTCTCAAGCCCCTAATATGAAAGGATCTCTCAATCCCAGGATCCCAAGGATCTCTCAATCCCAGGATCCCAAACTGATCTCCCCAAGGAATAAGATGTATAACAGTATGGATTATCAGAGAAGGGGTTTGGGAACACGGCATAGGCATTCAGCAAGGTTAAACAACAGTTTATATAGAAAACCCCCTCAAAATAGAGGTGCCGCAAGACAAAGATTGATCCATAAATACTTCAGCGTTTTCTCTAGGAGGCTGAAGCTTATATTTATTATATTACAGATCTGAAACTGATAAATGCATGAAAACAGAGATCTATAATGAGACAAAATGCCCAAAGGGCTCTTTATTACTTTCCCCTTGGGGATTTCAGCAATACATGAAAATGCTGGAGCAGATCTGAGTTTTACTGCAGCAGATCTAAAGAATGATTCAGAATTTCTGAAGCAAACTCCAGTATCAGATCAGAAATATACTTGTATTGGTTGGCCAATCCAAGGATCACCCCCAATCAAAGATCTAACTCCAAAATGATGCCAAAACCCTTGGAACGCTGCTCCCTCAGCAATAACGCAGATCTGGGGAAAGAAATGCGCAGTATACCATGAAGAATATAATGGCCTGATGCCAAGATCTAAAAATGAGCTCCAAAGTTCTCCAATCTGATCCTCCAAAAGGAAGAAAGACTCTCCCTCTGAAAAACAAGAGAAGGAAGTGGTGTCGTAAAGTCACCACGGCAACACCCTACAACACAGTATTACGCTGCTGCAGAAATAACGCTGTCCTGGAGGATGATGCTAAGAAATAACCTTGCCTGAGCAGGCACTCGAAGTCCCCCGAGGCTAAGGGTGAGATCTCCGTACGGAGACACTCGGTTGCACTAAACAATGCAGCAGACGGGCTAAACAGCCAGCGTGCCAAAGAGAAGACAATATGTCTCACTCAATAATCAATCAACCAAATATCCAAGCATGTCCAAATGAGGAGGCTCCTCTATCTTTTATAGTGTTGACTTCCCTCCAAAACCAAATGTAGCCTCTCTCTCTCCTCCACATCCTCATCCTTATCCACATTCTCATCCTTATCTGCGCAGAAGCTTGGAGAAACTTCTAGAGTGTCCATAGTCCCCCTCCTCCACGTGGTGTTGGGTCCCCCCTTGACTCCCACTTAAGTCACAACGTTGTGCTACTAGGTGGATGTCTTATTTAATTTAAGTGAGTTTAGACCCTCTTTACTCACTTTTTATTTATTTATAAACCATAGGCGGCAAACTAAACAAAATAGAATATTCCAATTTGTTGTCGCAAATTAGGAATATTACAAAGGGACTGCGTTACCCCAGAATGGGTGACGTAGTCACTATGCTGCCCCTAAGGGTCTCTGCGGAACCCTTGAAGGGTTTCTTGAAAATTTGCGTTGTCCCTGCTGCTACCTTCCTCTATGCTGTCCTTGAGCTGATCTTTTCTCTACTTCTTTGTGTGTTCTAGACCCTGGGATCAGATCATCCCCTTGGTTTAATTTCCCCTCTCTGCAATTGAAACACTTCTGAGTATTCTTAGCAAACCCTGCCCTAGAATCTCAGCTTAGCTTCAGTGCTTTGCCTCTATGTGTCTTTACAAATGACCCCAAGCCTTTCCTTTATACTTTTCTCGTTGACAAATCAATGACCAAGATTAAATCTTTAATCAATGGCTACGATTAAAAGAAAGCTTGATCTATGTGATTTAAGACAATTTCATCACATGTTTAATTAAATTCACTTTAATTATTTTATTTTCCTAAGTTTTAACTTAGAGAATACATTAAAATAATTAATTAATTTAATATCTCCTAAACCAAATTAAATTTCCCAAATCCATTTATGGTTGTTATAGATCAGGTGAACTCTAGTCCTTCCACAAAATTTGGGACTTAAAGCACAACTGATGCTACCCCAAATACACAAAATCTCAACAGTCAACACATGATATCTGACTAGGTAGCTCCGTCTCTCTCTCTCCAATGGCCAAAGGTGACCCAACCGTCCTGTTAGCCGCATCTATGTATGCCTGAAGGGTGCTGCTCCGATGCTCCCATGTGCCCTCTAGTTGTACGATAAGTTGCTCTGGCTGAATCATCACAAGTGACTCATCATCCTGAATATCTCCCATAGAGTCCTCTGACACCACATGCACACTTGAATATGAAAGCGGCCTACTCTCATCAACTCTGCATGACTGCTCATGCTACCCAGAAGCATCCTCGTATGACCCCATGGGCTCATCCAAAGAAGAGTCCTCATCCTGACATACAAAAGAAATGTCCTCCTGCTCTACCTCTCTATCTCTTAGTGCCTCATCAAAGCTAAGACATCTCCTGGCACCTCAACCATCTGTTGTGTGTAGTTTTCACCCAAAAACTCGGACACGACTCCGGTCATCACCTCAATGGATGGATCTACTCTCTCCCCTAAGATGTCAACTGACACGGTCAAGGAATTTTCGAACAAGGGTGAGTCCTCCGTCACACTAGGTGTATCTACGAGCTCCCCACAATCCTGTGTGCCCTCATCCTCCAAGTGTGAGGTAGCCATTTTGATGGCTTCCCCCTCTGATATTCGGTCAAGCTGGAAAGAGGTATCCAAGTTTTCCACCTAATCCTGAGCCGTGCAATTAGTAGATCCATCATAAGTGGAAAAAGGTTTCCTCCCAATGGTACGCTGCAATTCTGAACTCTGCATGCTAGACCCCCCATTGTTCCTTCCTTCTTCATCCCATCTGAGTTGGCAGTAATCTCTAAAGGACAAATCCGCTTTGAAGTTTTCCCCCATGGACTACCATTCTCGGAAACAATCTCCCATGGGTATATGATCATGCCGCCTACCTTGCTAACTCGGTACTGGAGGTAATAATGTAGGCATCGTGATGTTGGTTGGCCTATTGAAGGCTAGATGGTGAGTGGCTAGTAAAGGGTGGTCACACTATTGTGAGACCCCCAAAGTCTACCCATCTAGGGATTTCTGATGGATACTCTCATTCCTATTCTATTGCTTGAGTCTTTCCAACATTCCCTTCTGTCCTTTGGGTAAATCATTTAGGGCCTTAAAAATGTTACCAAATGTTGCTTCCCCTTTCCTCCTTGACTCCCCCATATTTGCCACCTCCACTGCCTTTGGTGGGTAAGGTTTTGTCGACCCTCCTTGTTCATAGAAAAATATCCCCACGACTGAGCCAAGAATGAAGCTCTGATACAACTGTAATATCCCGAATGGGAAAATAATAGTAATAACAGGCTAAAAGATATTAAGGAGACAACAAAACAAAAACTGATATCAACACACCAACGGAATCATAAAATACAGTTGAGACATTTTATTAATTTGCTATAAATAAGTACAATGGAGGTGCTAGAATGAAGGCACCTAGGCTTGCTCAAGGGAAGTTAGAGAAGCTATCTGAATCAATGCTGAAATCCCCCATTGATGGTACGTTGTATGGTTATAGCTTTGCATTGCAATCTGCTAGAATGGTTGTTGCTGCTCCTGAAGAAATGTCACTAGGGCCTGCTACACTGCTTAGAAAATTCGAGGACTTTAACCCTGAACTCTACTCAAGAAGCCAACAAAAACCCATGAAGGAATTGGCCAAATGTTGACCCTAGAATCTCGGCTCAATTTCCCCTAGCTCCTCTAGCTGCTGGCTAAGTTAGGATCTTTGTTTGACACCTTAAATCTACCTATAAAATTCTGCCAAATTAATATTGGCTTCTCCTCAAAAAACCCAGATAAACCCAGAAAGAGTTTACCCAAAGCTTGACCCTAAAAATTGGCCCTCTTGGGCTTGGCTCACTGCACAGCTGGGTAAATTGATCCTCCTATAAATCCTATTGCTGGAAGTCTCCAAAATGCCACAAAAATCCCTGTTAGGAAGCTCCAAGCCTCTCCAACAAATCTCAACTCCAACTCCCTCTATTCTCACCTCCTGGAACAACCAAATCCTCTTTGCACTGCGTCCTTCCCTACACAGTCTCCTCCTCCTCTGCGCAGTCCAGAATTGGCTATGCTTCCTCCTGATGCTACTGATGTAAATTCTCCTCACAAGGTGTGGAACTCCTCTCCTGAGCAGGTACTCGAAGTCCCCTGAGCTAGAGGTTGAGATCTTCGCTTGAAGATCTCGTGTGCTAAACAACACTACAGACTTGGCTCTCCGGCTCAAGCATGCTCTATCAAAATGACAAGAAGAAAATAGCTAAATGAATGAATGACCAAATGAGCCTTCCCTTCTTCCTTTTATCCATTGAGGCCCAACGTATGCCTTGGGTCCCACCTTGGCCTATGCTTCCTCTCCTTGGCCAATCACGTGCTGCCTTCCTCTAGCCAATCCCACATTGTCCTTTTCGTGCCTCTTCTACGCTGCACCTAAGGCCAACTCGACCCCACCACTAGAGCCGCAATTTTCCCTTAGGTACTTTAGGAAAATACTTTATTTGGCCTAATTATTAATTGTGGCATCCATACCCACTTTATTTCCACCCAGCATTAGGATTTGCAAAAATTAGTCAAAATTAATATCCCAATTAGATGACTGCTAATTTGGGGATATTACAGAAGGAAGGAATAGACTATGAAGAAACCTTCGCCCTTGTAACCAGATACACATCTATCAGGTCCGTGATATCTCTTACTGTGCAGATGGTATGGGAAATTCACCAGATGGACATCAAGATGGCATTCTTGAATGGTGTGATAGAAGAAGAGGTGTATATAGAACAACTGGAGGGCTTTGAGACACATGATCAGAAAACTCTTGTGCATATTGAAGAAAGCATTATATGGACTGAAGCAATCTCCAAGAGCCTGGTATGGTCGGATTGACAACTACCTGCAGAAGATGGGATTCGTTAAGAGTGATGCAGTTCCCAATCTCTACTATCTAAGAGTAGGGAGTGAGCCTTTGATACCGGTATTGTATGTGGATGATTTGTGCTTGATAGGATCATCAAGGCTTATCACAAATTGCAAGAAGAATTTGGCTGAAGAATTTGACATGAAGGATCTAGGACGAATGCACTATTTTGTGGGGCTGGAAGTTTGGCAACAGAATGGGGAGATCTTCCTTGGTCAAGGAAGATACACTACAAAGATTCTAAAGAGATTTCAGATGGAGGATTGTAGGCCCATGACCACTCCAATGATTACCAACTAGAGTAAAATCAACACGTCCGAAGATGATGAAGTTGATCCTACGCTGTACAGACAGCTCATAAGGTCATTAATGTATTTAGTAAATACAAGGCCAAACATCTGTTATGCTGTTAATACTCGAAGTCAGTTCATGGTGGAACCAAAGAGGGTACATTGGGCAGCAGCCAAACATGTTCTTTGGTACCTTCGAGGGACAATCGAGCTTGGATTGAAGTACGCCCGTGACAATGATGTCAGGTTGAGTGGTTTAACTGATGCAGATTGGGCTGGAAGTTCAGTTGATCGGAAGAGTACCAGTGGGTACTGTTTCAATCTGGGATCAGGAATGACTTCCTGGTACAGTAGGAAACAGAAGTTTGTGGCACTGAGTTCAGCAGAGGCAGAATATATGGCAGCCAACACAGCTTCGTGCGAAGCCATATGGCTTAGGAAACTGCTAGTAAATCTACTCAAGGAGATAATGGAAGCGACCAACATCTTATGTGATAATCCAAGTTGCATAAAGCTCTCTAAGAATCCCATGTTTCATGATAGGTCGAAACATATTCACCTCTAGTGTCACTTCATCAGGGACTATGTACAACGTAGAGTTGTTCAGTTGCAATACACTCCAACAGGAGAACAGGTGGCAGACATCCTCCCAAAGGCTCTGGGAAAGACAAAATTTGTCTACTTTAGAGAGAAGATGGGAATGATGAAGAATCCCTTACTGTAGCAGGAATGGAGGTTTCAGTGTTTAGAGGGAGCTGTGGTACAGAGGCAGCAAGTGACAGTGGGAGTGTCAAAGGCAACAGTACAGGGGCCAACAGCGCAACAGATGGGGGGAGTAGAATCCTGAGATCAGCAGCGCAAAGGGTGCTTCAGAATCAGAGCAGCATGCAACATGCATATTGTTGGAACAGCTTCCTTGCTAAGAGGGAGTGTTGATTTTTGTAGCATCTGGAAGTGTTCCAAGTCTCAAATTTTGTAGGGAGGCTTGGACAGCAGCATTCCAAAAAACCCAGAAACAGTTTGTGGAAATTCCACTCAACTCAAGACTTATTAAAATAATTAATTATTTTAATGAAGACCCTAAGTCTAAACTTAGGGAAATGAAATAATTAAAGGGTATTAATAAGTCAAAGTGTGAATCTTCTAGAAAACATGGACCAAGTCAAGTTTTAATCTTAGCCATTGATTAGTCTTTTAATCTGGGCTGTTGGTTCTCCAACAGGAAGATTATAAAAGAAGGTTCGAGGGTCACTTGGAAAAACAAGTTGGGCATACACTCAGTACCCAAAGGAGATCCATTCTGATGTAGAATTTGATCTTAGTGGGAGAGTTGCAGGGCGAGAAGTTGCAGAAGCAGAAGGAGGAGGTCAGGGGTGATCGAGATGAGGGTCGGAGGGCAGCAGTGGGTCACTGGAGGCAGCTTGAGGCTACAGTGTAGAGACCCCACACAGTCTCCATGTAGATTCACGCATTTTAGCGCTAGGACTGCACAGAGAATCACGCAGAGTGACGTAGGGGTAGTTAGGGGTTGTTTGGGATGTCAAAGAATTGTCCGATTAAGCCGTAAATTCAATCCCAGTTGGTTCTGAATTTATTTGTTGTATATTTTTCCCTGTAAAGATATCATTTGCTGAAGAATTAATAAAACCCTCATCTGCTACATCGGTTTTCTCACATTGGGTTTTTTCGGGGACAATTGTCCAAAAATAACTATGTACATGTGATTGATTCTTATGCTTATGTTCTCTACTGTTTATTTCTCTGCATATATAATTGTGAATATTGTAGTAGTATTTATTTCGATATTTGCAAGAAGATTTCTGAATAATAACTTATTGAAAGAATAAGTAGGAGAAATAAATCTATCACAACAATTGTTTGTAAATTTTCAGACTATTCTTCAGCAAGGAAAACCATTTACAAGAAATAGACGAGCAGACTTCTAGAATACACCTGAGATAAATTCCCCGAATCCTCTGGGTGAATTTCTGACACTTGGAAGACACCCTATCTCCCTTTACGTCACTATGCATGGTCTTCTGTGCAATCCCTGCTTTGGACTGCGTCACTTTGCGTGGGGACGCAGTGTTGTTTCTCAGCGCTGATCTCTGTGACCCCCTGTATCCTCCTTTTCTTGCCTTTCTCTGGCTCTGATGACTTCCCCTTCCTTCTTCTTCCTCTGCAACTCTCCCTCTGAAATCGAATGCTATTCCTTCATAATCAATTTCCTTCGGGTACTAAATGTGTGCCTGAATTGATTTCCAAATGCCACTCAAGCCTTCTCTTATAATCTTCTCGTTGATGAATCAACGACCCAGATTAGATCTCTAATCAATGGCTAAGATTAAAACATGACTGATTTTCGTTTTCTAGAAGATTCTCACTTTGTTTTATTAATACCCTATAAAATTTAAATTTCCCTAAGTTTAGACTTACAGACCACAATAAAATAATTAATTATTTTAATAAAATGTGAACCGAGTGAAATTTCCACAAACAGTTTCTAGGTTCTTTGGAATAATGATGTCCAAGCCTCCTCACAAAATATGAGACTTGGAACACTTTCCAATGCTACAAAATCAACATTATAGAGTTGATTCATTTCTCTCATCATCACTTGGATTTGGAATTAGTAGCTACTTGGAGAATTTTGCATTCCCTTTTGAAGGACGAGTTCGGTTTCATGGATCAATTTTGATGTTTGGATGCTATTCTTTTGATCTTGGATTTTTGTTCTTGTCATAATTTGCTGATTGGATATACTCATTGTACATGTAAGTGATCTCGTTTTCATGTTTATTCTTATTTTTGTCTTGTCACATGAATGTTGTTGGGATTTTCGTTATCTAGGTCTGAAATTGCTTCTAATTTATGAAAAATTGTGGTATTTTTGATCTCTTAAAGTGTTGCATGCATTACATGTGTCATGTATGAATGGGTGAATGTTTCTAGAGGTTATTTTCATTAAATATACCTTGATAAGTCATCAATTATTGAACATCGGAGTACAAATTCCTTTGGTATGTTGAAATTTGGTTACCGGAGGATAGGTGGTTCCTCAAGGCTTTGATATTCGGCCTAGGGAAAAGTGTTCAAAAGAATTTAATTTTTCTCCTAAAGTGACTTTATAAAGTTATAAAGTCAAATCTAATTTAAACATGACTGTAAGTGATAAAGTTACTAAGTTTAATTTTAAAGTGACTTTAATAAAGTCAATTTGAAATTAGAAAGTGAAAAGTGACTTTGGAAATAAATAAGTGGGTCTTTATTAAAGTGGGGTGAATTAAAAAATAGAAAGTGATATTTAAATGAGCATTTAATCTTAGCCCTAGATCTAAAGCTATCTCAGCCATTGGATTTAGGGATTCCCCAAAAGTCACTTAGGGGTAGGTTAAAGGAGGAAAAGGAAGGAAAAGGTCATTCATTCTTTCATGAGCAGATTGAGAGAAGGAGAAGAAGAGAGCAAAGGAGATTTCTGAGTAGTGAGGAGAAGGAGAACAGAACTTTGGCACGCATACCAAGGCAGCACTTCAGCAAATCTGTACAGTAAGGAGAGGCACACAGTTCAAGGCAGTTTTGGGCACAAGTTTCAAGGCAAATCGTCCAACAGTTTGGGCACGTATTCCAAGGAGGCTGTACAGTAGTTTGGCATAGATTTCAAGTAGCAGTTTGCTGGTTTTTGAGGCACGGTTTTCAAAACAGTCTGTACAATAAGTTGTTGTCCCTGTGCATGGAAACTGAGGCAGAAAACCATACAAGATTTATTGTTGTTTCTTAGCACGCAGTTTGAGGAATTTGTACAGCAGCATTTATTGTTGTTTGCACGTTTTTCAAGGAGGTCGTACAGCAGCATTTAATGCTGTAATTTTTGGGCACGAAATTTAAGGAGGCCATACAACATTTATTGTTGTTTCTATTTGGCTGTTTTCACATTTTCCGAGGCGATGGTTAAGTATGGAAAATGAGATAAGTTGTATTTATTACTTGCTGAAATTTTCTGAGAATTTCTCTCTCACTGTAAAAGCATTTGTCAGAAATAAGAAGCTTTCGAACTGGTTTTCCCCAAGAGTTGTAGGGGGTTCTTCCAGGGTTAAGTTGACCAAAAATCAGAGTGTCTATTTTCTGTGTGTGGCTGATTTATTTTTCAGTTTTATTTCTACATTTCAACACCGTGAAATTTCCAGAATTTGTGTTTTCAGAAAATATTTATTTTTCCAACTTGTTGAATGTATGGCTATGGGAATGGGCATTTAACTTTATGGGAGAAATAAGGAGAAACTGAAAACCGGGGTTGGTTATCAAATTTCTACATGGTATCAGAGCTATTTTGCTGAGAAGTGCAGTTTGGGACAGCAAGAAGAAAAATTACAGCAAGTTGATTTTTCACACAGAAAACAGTACCTTTACTACAGCAGTGTTATTTTCAGTTTATTTAGGACAACAAGCATGTCTTTGGGCTTGAGGGTGGAGGATAGGTTGGATGGGCATAGTAACTACAATGTATGGAAGGAGAGAATGCAGAGCATATTTGAGGAGGCAGAAGTCTGAGATATCATGGTGCATACCGCACATAACCCTGTTAATGTGCCTACTGATGCTATTCAGTTGGCAGCATTTAATAAGAATAATAACAAGGGTAAGAGATTGATTCTAGATGGAACCAAAGACCATTGCATTCCTCATGTGAGAGGAAAGAGATATGCTCATGAGATGTCAACAACATTGACCAATCTCTACCAGAGTACCAATGAGAACAGGAAAATGGTCTTAAGGGAGAAGCTAAAGACCATTAAGATGGACAAGACTGATAGTGCAGTTGGATATCTCACAAAGATTACTAATGTGAGAGATGCATTGGTTGCAGTTGGAGAGGTCATTCCACCCACTGAGTTGGTGCGGATTGCAGTGAATGGTCGTCTCAGTTCATGGCTGAACTTTGCTGATGGGGTTTGTGCACGTGAGACCCTTCCCTCATGGGAGAGGTTCTGGGATGATTGCATACAGACAGAAATCAGGAAGAGCCAGCTTGGGGCAACCAAACCAGTTGAGTAGGATGAGGATGTAGCACTGTTGGTAGGAAGCAAAAAATGCAAGGGAAAGAAGCAAGCTTCCACAAGTAGTGGTGGGGGCAAAGGTAAAGGTAAAGGTAAACAGGGGAACACGCAGAAGGACTATTCCAAGGTGAAGCGTTGGAATTGTCAGAAGATGGGACACTATGCAGTTGTGTGTCCGGAGAAGAAGAAAAAGGGGAAGAACTAAAGCATGGCAGCATCAGCAGAGATAGAGGACTTTACGGATAGCTTTGACCGGGAGTTTGGGTTCATTGCTTGCGAGTCCACTAGTGCAGGATCACCTGCCACAGAGGTTGAGAGGGAGTGTGCATTTCCCTCCACTAGTGGAGCATCTTCAGGTATCTGGTATGTTGACATTGGGGCTTCACGTCATATGACAGGAGTCTGAGTACTTCTCAGAGCTTTCAGAGAGTGGCACTAATATAGAGGTAGTACTCGAAGATGACAACATTGTTAGAGAAGTCGGTGTAGGGACGTTGACATTTGATAAGGAACCCAAACCTCCCTTAAAGGTGTCAGATGTTCTATATGTGCCAGGGATGAGGAAGAACTTCATATCCGCCTCAGCATTGGAGGACAGAGGGTATGAGATATTGTTCAGGAGAGGTAGGTGCTGATATATCCCAGGGGCGCTCCAGTTGATTCAGCGAGAGTGATTGGTGTACGCCATGCAAAGGTGTACAAGTTTGCATTTCAACCCCTTTTGGCATTGAGCAGTAGTATTGGTAGCAGAGCTAGCAGTTCAGAGCTATGCGAGATTTGGCACCGCAGGATGGGGCACATGTATCATGGAGCCTTGAGGACATTACGGGAGATCACTACAGGTGTGCCAGATTTCAGTACTGATCACTTTGATATATGCAGAGGATGTGCTATGGGCAAGTTTGCCAAATTCCTTTTTCCCAGCAGTGACAGTAGATCGACTGGGATATTTAATTTGATTCATTCCGATGTGAGCGGTCGGATGTCTCATGTTTCCTTGAGTGGATATGAGTATTATGTTTTATTCATTGATGATCACTCCAGGAGGACCTGGACTTATTTCTTGAAGACCAAGAGTGAGGTCTTCAAGCGGTTTCATGAGTTTAGAGCTCTTGTGGAGACTCAGACAGGTCGGAAGATCAAGTCCCTGAGGTCGGACAATGGAGGAGAGGACACCCTTGGTGAGTTTGTTGTGTATTGTGCGTAGGCAGGCATTAGGAGGGAGTTCACAGCTCCTTACAACCCCCAACAAAACGGGGTTGCGGAGAGGAAGAACAGATCCATCATTGGGGCTGCCAAAGCCATGTTACATGATCAGGGGTTACCTTTGTTTTTGTGGGCAGAGGCCTGCAACACTGTTGTATATTTGCAGAAGAGGAGTCCGCATCGTGCCTTGGGGCATGTGACTCTAGAGGAGGCTTTTTCTGGGAAGAAGCCTGATGTTGGTCATCTTCGTATCTTTGGGTGTATTGCATACTCCTACGTACCCAAGGAGAAGAGGACCAAGCTAGAGCCCACCGCAGAGAAGGGTATCTTTGTGGGCTAGAGTGAGACCTCAAAAGCCTTTCGGATTTATATTCCCGCACAGAGGAGAGTTGTTTTCAGGCGAGATGTGAAGTTCGAGGAGGAAAATGCTTTCAGGAGGTCACGAGAGTTAGAGTATCTGGATCGGCCAGACCCTCAGGAGCAGCTGAGTCAGGCACATGGATCCGTTGGGCAGGGATCAAGAGGATTCGAAGGTACATCGATTACAGTGTCAGGTCCATCAGTGAGCAGTGGCTCGCAGAGTCAGAGGGATGGTGCTTCGGGCAGCATGCAGAGCAGTCCGCAGAGTAGTTCACTAGGGAGTCCATTGATGGACAGTTCAAACGATACTTCAGCATCTACAGGTTTAGGTTCAGGTAGGAGGAGAGCAGACAGACAGTCAAGAGTTCAGGCTCTTGAGGAGGAGTTTCATTCTCTGGTGGGAGAAGTGTGCTCAGGGAAGAGGAAGCCCAAGTGGCTTCAGGATACCTTGAGAGAGGCCACATCTGTTGCTGGGCCTAAGAGGCCGGTCAAACAGAGCAGACCACCTGATAGGTTCTATAGCTATATGGCAATGGTTGCCAACATCATTGACTCTGAGCTTTCTAGCTATGAGGAGGCAGCTAGCCAGTAGGTCTGGAGAGAAGCCATGTAGGAGGAGTATTCTTCTATCATGAAGAATGATGTTTGGGAGGTGGTGCTGAGGCCTAAGGAAAAATCTGTGGCTACTTCCAGAGGGCTTTACAAGGTAAAGCATGCTGTAGATGGCAGCATTGAAAAATTCAAAGCAAGGTTTGTGGCTAGAGGGTTCTCCCAGGTAGAGGGAGTTGATTATGAGGATACCTTCACTCCCATGGCTTGATATACTTCGATTCGCTCCATCATATCAATAGCAGCAGAGATGGGTTGGAAGATCCACCAGATGGATGTGAAGACCACATTTCTCAATGGCTTCATACAGGAGGAGGTGTACATTGAGTAGCCACAAGGCTTTGAGGTGCATGGGAAGGAGTCCCATGTGTGCAGACTGAAGAAGACCCTTTATGACCTGAAGCAAACTCCTAAAGCTTGGTACTCCAGGATAGATACATACTTGCAGGAGATGGGTTTCACAAAGATTGAGGCAGATCCGAACCTATACTCCATTGTGATAGGTGAGGAGCCTCTCATTCTGGTGTTGTATGTGGATGACTTGGTCGTTACGGGTGTAAAGAGACTCATAGAGCACTGCAAGAGAGATCTTGCATCGGAGTTTGAGATGAAGGACATTGGCTTGATGCATTACTTTTTGGGTTTGGAGGTGTGGCAGGAGGAGGGGCATTTCTTCCTAGGGCAGGGGAAGTATATTGTGGACATCCTTGGTAGATTCCACATGGAGGATTGTAGACCCATGTCAACACCGATGATCACCAACTAGAAGAAGCTTCACGCTTCAAATTCCGAGTTGGTGGACCCCACTTTGCATAGAAAATTGATTGGTTCCTTGATGTATTTGGTCAACACTAGACCAGATATATGTTTTGTAGTCAACACGATGAACCAATTCATGTGTGAGCCGAGGAGGGTGCACTGGGTTGCTGCAAAACACATCTTGCGGTACTTGGCAGGTGGAGAAAGATTATGGGCCCTGATTGCGGTAGGGGGATGGAGTGAGATTGACAAGTTACACTGACTCGATTGGGCAAAGAAGCTCGACAGGGAAGAGCAATTGGGCGGGTGTTGTTTTGGGTTGGGAAGGAGTCCCATGTGTGCAGACTGAAGAAGGCCCTTTATGGCTTGAAGCAAGCTCCTAAAGCTTGGTACTCCAAGATAGATACATACTTGCAGGAGATGGGTTTCACAAAGAGTGAGGCAGATCCGAACCTTTACTTTATTGTGATAGGTGAGGAGCCTCTCATTCTGGTGTTGTATGTGGATGACTTGGTCATTACGGGTGCAGAGAGACTCATAGAGCATTGCAAGAGAGATCTTGCGTCGAAGTTTGAGATGAAGGACATTGGCTTGATGCATTACTTTTTGGGTTTGGAGGTGTGGCAGGAGGAGGGGCATTTCTTCCTGGGGCAGGGGAAGTATATTGTGGACATCCTTGGCAGATTCCACATGGAGGATTGTAGACCCATGTCAACACCGATGATCACCAACTGGAAGAAGCTTCATGCTTCGAATTCCGAGTTGGTGGATCCCACATTGTACAGGCAGCTGATTGGTTCCTTGATGTATTTGGTCAACACTAGACCAGATATTTGTTTTGCAATCAACACGATGAGTCAGTTTATGTGTGAGCCTAGGAAGGTTCACTGGGTGGCTGCAAAACACATTTTGCGATACTTGCAGGGGACAGTGGATTATGGTCTGGACTACAGGCAGGGGGATGGAGTGAGATTGGCAGGTTACACTGATTCTGATTGGGCAGGTTGTGCTTCTGATAGGAAGAGCACTTCAGTGTGTTGTTTTGGGTTGGGTTTGGCAGTGGTGTCATGGTTCAGCTGAAAGCAGCAGTCAGTAGCATTGAGTTCAGCGGAAGCAAAGTATATGGCAGCTAGTCTAGCTAGTTGTGAGGCCATCTGGCTTCGCAAGATGTTGTTTGTCTTATTTGGTCAGCCGTTGAGACCTTCAGTGATTTACTGTGATAATCAGAGTTGCATTAAACTCATGGAGAATCCAGTATTTCATGACAGGTCAAAGCATATCGAGATCAAATATCATTTCATCAGAGACTATGTTCAGAAAGGAGCTGTGAAGCTTGAGTATATTCCCATTGATGAGCAGGTTGCAGATATTCTTACCAAAGCCTTACCACGGGGCAAGCATGTCTACTTCAGAGACAAGATGGGTGTGGTGAGGAACACCTTTCTCGGTAAGAGGGAGTGTTGAAATTTGGTTACCGGAGGACAGGTGGTTCCCTAAGGCTTTGATCTTTGGCCTAGGGAAAAGTGTCCAAAAGAATTTATTTTTTCTCCTAAAGTGACTTTATAATTTTTATAAAGTCAAATCTAATTTAAAAGTGACTTTAAGTGATAAAGTTACTAAAGTCTAATTTTAAAGTGACTTTAATAAAGTCAATGTAAAATTAGAAAGAAAAGTGACTTTGGAAATAAATGACTAAGTGGGTCTTTATTAAAGTGGGGTGAATTAAAAAATAGAAAGTGAGATTTAAATGAGCATTTAATCTCAGCCCTAGATCTAAAGCTATTTCAGCCATTGGATTGAGGGATTCCCCAAAAGTCACTTAGGGTTAGGTTAAAGGAGGAAAGGGAGGGAAAAGGTCATTCATTCTTTTATGAGCAGATTGAGAGAAGGAGAATAAGAGAGCAAAGGAGATTTCTAAGCAGTGAGGAGAAGGAGAATAGAACTTTGGCACGCATACCGAGGCAGCACTTCGGAAAATCCATACAGCAAGGAGAGGCACACAGTTCAAGGCTATTTTGGGCATGAGTTTCAAGGCAAATCGTACAGCAGCTTGGGCACGTATTCCAAGGAGGCCGTACAACAGTTTGGCATAGATTTCGTGGAGCAGTTTGCTGGTTTTTGAGGCACGGTTTTCAAGACAGTTCGTACAGTAAGTTGCTGTCCTTGTGCACGAAAACCGAGGCAAAAAAGCGTACAACATTTATTGTTGTTTCTCTACGCGCAATTTGAGCTATCCGTATAGCAACATTTATTGTTGTTTGCATGCTTTTCAAGGAGGCTGTACAACAGCATTCAATGCTGTAATTTCTGGGCATGAAATTCAAGGAGGATGTACAACATTTATTGTTGTTTTTGTTTGGCCGTTTGCACATTTTCCGAGGCGGTGGTTTATGCATGGAAAACGAGATAAGTTGTATTTATTACTTGCTGAAATTTTTCTGAGTATTTCTCTCTCACTGTAAAAGAATTTATCAAAAATAAGAATAAGCTTTCAAACTGGTTTTCCCCAAGATTTGTAGGGGGTTTTCCCAGGGTCAAGTTGACCAAAAATCAGTGTGTCTATTTTCTGTGTGGCTGATTTATTTTTCTGAGTTTTATTTCTGCATTTCAGCACTATGAAATTTCTAGAATTTATGTTTTTAGAAAATATTTATTTTTCCAGCTTGTTGAATGTATGGATATGGGAATGGGCATTTAACTTTATGGGAGAAATAAGGAGAAACTAAAAACCAGGGTTGGTTATCAAATTTCTACATGGTAGCTATTGCATGCCCTAATTTTCCATGCGAAGTTGTCAAAAGGACTCCTTGATTGGGTATAATCTCTCCAAATCACAAATTCAGCTTGACTCCATCTCTCCCAAAGGCAAGGCACTGAGCCAACCACTGGTGGTCACTTAAATGATTATTTTTCTCTCCTTCTCCTTATTTTTCTAGGCCTAGCCCTAATAGGTCACCTATGGCATCAATTGAATTCCCTTCTAGCCATCCAATCACCTTGATTTTTGGTCCACTACTGTGTTGGGGTTTTGCCTAGAGTTCCTCCAAGTTTGAAGCAAACACGACTGTGGAATCCTGAGATATAGCAAGCCCTAGCTACAAGATCAATTTTTTTCCTAGATTGACTTGGGTTAGCATCCTCATTGGTATCTTTGCATTCAAATCTCGAAAATTAGGTCAATCCCCTCATTGTAATATCCCAAATGCAATTTTTCTTCAAATATTGCTTACAAAAATCATTCCACAAATTTTCCCAGTGAAATCAATAGCATAACAAATAAATTTGCAGAGAAACCCAAAAATTTGACAATCGCAAAAGACACAAGGAATGAGAATAATGTAGCTTTATTTATTTATTGAAAAATTCACATATAAACCCTCTATAGAAGATAGCTGCAATGATGGCCATTAGAAGATCTGCCACAATGCTATACTGACCCTCAAAAAAAAATGAATTGAACTTCCACTACTAAGCTCTCCTGTAAATCTAGTTGAATTCACCAAGGGGAGATTGGTACTCGCCTATTACTGAATCAGCCGAGGCTTTCCATCCTGGGGCTACCGATGAAGTAGAGAATGAGGTTCTCAAACCTCTCATAAACCAAGAAAGATCAAATCCAAGATGTCCTCTATTGGCCTCCTCTTTTTAGAGATCTGATGGACCCTTCTAGAACCTCCTATTTTATTATTATTTTAATCATTGAGCACATTTCCCTCTTTTATTTCAATTAAAATGTCTCTTTTAACGTGGGAAAATGGTAAATTGGACACCATGCCTCCTCAAGCTATTGAAACTCACTTCTAACCATCCCATCATGTAGATCTTCTCATCCTAGTTACAACAAGCTATTACACTAAGGTGTTCTGTCAATTATTCCTCCCGAAATGCTAGCTTAAGCGTGATTAATTGAGTCAAACCCAATAATAACTCGGTTTATTGAAAGTTGTCGAAATGCAACGGAATGAAAGACAAATTGTGTGGACAATGTAATATACCAAGTGAATGTCGTCAGGCCTCATAAAAACTCCTCAAAACCCCTCCAAAATCCCCTAGGCCCGCAGATAGAGTAAACCAACTCCTGTGACCTAGATGCCTCCAACCCTGGAAGTGCATCCTAACCACGCCATGAGGGAAACTAGAAAAAAAAGAAACATGACAAATCCTCCCGCCCCAAATATTGCTTGCCCTCAATGAGTCCCTATCTGTCAACCAATCTGGTAGTCTATTGTAACTGAGAATCAATACCTGGATCCCATACAGACCACTGGGTGATACCATACCTCCATGCCACCCAAACAAGAACGAATCCCTTAATGTCTAGATCCCATACTAAACTCTGACTCGTCTTGCTATCACAAACCCTCCAGGTTCCCAATGTCACCATGGCCAATCATCAGCACCCCTATCCCATGGCTCTAGTTTTGATTTTCCCCCAGCTATAGCTACTGCTCCCTCAACCGAGTACCAACTCATCACCTGTCTCCAGTATAACGCCTAACTCAATCCAATCTGAATTCCACTCTCCTGATGTTGGGATGGAACACTGAAGTGTTGTCGACATGTATAGCATTGCCAATTGGAGCATGTAGTATTTTACATGTTTAATGGTCCCTTCTCTACTACACCCCTGACTAAGAATATCGCACCAACAATAGGATACCAACTCATGATCTCTCGCCAATCCAATGCATGGAAACTTGTGCAAGGAACAAGTCTACTAGCATGATATTCGTCCCTACTCAACTCATGATGCTCTGCCTATTCAATCAACAAGATCGATCTAAGGAAACTTGCCCCTCTCTCTATAATAAGAAAAAGTGGGAAAGGTGTCCTGCAAGCCCTGTCTATGTACACTTGGAGAGGGTTGCGACAGGGAAATACTATATCTCTACTGGCTACTACTGCACCTATCTACACCTCATTAATGGGTAGGCCCAAATATGGATGCACCACCATCTCCAACAATTCCTCCCTCCTCTGATCAAAAACTTCATGCTCCTCCCATCTACTAGCCTCTTGAGAAAATACCTTGTCAAGCTCCAACACCTCCTGACGACAAGTTTCTGCACATACTACCACCTTGTTAGTTGTCTATACATTTGTCTACTCCTTGCCCATGGATGGACCAAAGGACTGCTACTCATCCTCCCCCAACATGGGCTTAGCATAAGCCACTAGTTGACCCTCCAAAAATGGCCCGTCACGCACACTAGGCATATCATCCTCCTCATCTGAACCATGCTCCTGTATGCGCTCTCCATGTTGAATCACCAACCACTCATCTCGCAAGTATGCTCCTTGGACAATCTATTGCTAAGCATACTCCTCCATCCCACATAGATGCATATCTAGTTTGCTTCCAAAAAATCCACATGACTACTCATGCTCCTCAGAGGTTTCTTCGTAAGAACCCATGGGCTTAACTACAAAAGAATAAATCTCATCCGCAAAGTCAGAAGGACCCTCCTCCTGATCTACCTTTGCAACCTCCTTAGTGTCACTCAAGCATGAGTGGTCAAATCCCAAAGGTTCCTTGCCAATGAAGCAAAGGCACTTCCTCCTTAGCCTCATTCTTGCTGCATGGTTGGTCATCACCAGCTCCTCTTGGGTCAATCGTCTCTTGGGCAAACCAGTGTTCTACTTAACCAACCTTTCGGTTATTTCATAAGCAGCAAGTGAGACCAATTGTTATCTCCTCCACATGGCCAACAATCTAGACTACAACCTCTTGCAATGGCATCATGGCCTCCCATACATTAGTGGTCAGGTCCTCAATGTTCCCTGCCAATGAAGAAAATACACTTCCTCCTTAGCTCATTCTTGCTGCATGGGTGGTCACCACCAATCCTCCGCAACTCCTTCTATGTAAATCGTCTCTTGAACAGACCAATGTTCTACTTAACCAACCTTTCGGTTAGTTCATAAGCAGCAAATGGGACCAATTGTTCTCTCCTCCACATGGCCGACAATCTAGACTACAACCTCCTGCAAATGGCATCATGGCCTCCCATACATGAGGATAAAATGGACTGCATGTGTGTTACGACTATGTCAGGATGATATTTCCTAATGATGAAGAAGCATTGGAACATCTACAGGATCGAGTCATCACCCTCCAGCTTAAATATAAGGTCATAAGATCTAACCAACGCCATGACTTCTAGAATCTCTAGCCTCTTCCCAAAGGTAGGGCCCTTATTGTTATCCCAATACTAAAAGGTATCCACTATTAGTTTGAAGACTCTCCTCATAATTTCATTATTGTAAGGAGGTATAGGTGAAGTCAACATCATGATACTACTGAAACAAGTGGCAACTGAAAGTTTGGCTCCTACACAGGGGTGCTCCAAATACTTATGTTGTACCAGAGAAAAAATGGTTAGTTTGAGAGCCCAAATTAATTTTTTACATTTTGATTAATGCACCTTGGAAAGGAGTGAAGCAAGTTATTCTAGTTTGAGAAGGGCTTTTGTTTTAAACCCCATGAATCTCAAATTTTTTCCAAGTGCATAAATTTTGGGCCCCAATTCATGTTCTTCTTATGGATGCTCTTGTTGTGGCATACAAAGTATCTCCTTCGAAAAGGTCTTGTTGATTGTTGCTACTAGTTTATTAAGGGAATTTATGAATGTTTCATCCATGGTTTAGCCCAATGATGTCAAGTACATCAAACCGACTTATACATGACTCTGAAAGAAGTATACAATAATACTCGACTCAATAGCCAACTCTATACATAGTTCAAACACACTTCAATAATGAAGGATTTCAATGCTGACACTTTGATACACATAGCTACTATACTAGATGCAAATCTATCTTCTCAAATATACAACTATAATTTATGCCAACAACATACGTTAAACAAGACTCTTAGCATCATGTGGCTCAGAAACGATACATGGCCCATACATCTACCGACCACACACATATCTCTAATGATGTTGTGTGAAACCTCTAATTATAAACCTTCTCCCTTTATTTAGACATCCATACATGCAAACTTTACTAGCAGTAGTTTCAAACAATATTTTGACAGACTCTAATGGTTCGCTCAGTATTCATTTCATTACAAAATTCTCTTCAACAATTAGGATGATTCATGGTATTCTTAATAACATATATGCACAGAGGGCTAGAAATATGAGCATACATAGTATTATAAATGACCAGTCTTCAATGTATGCGGTGAGAGTAAGCACCTGGGATGTATTCTTTAGCACAATGGCTTTAAATTATAGGTCCTTTCAAATGGAGAGTACCAAAAAATACATAAACCTATGATCAACAACAATCATTTGTCAACGGAATATGATCTGGTGGAATTTGCTCTCAAATGATGACAATTTGGACGCCTCTTTTGGTGCTCTTTATACTGAGCTTATGTGAATATTTGATGAGTAGTTTCAGCAATGGACTCCTTTCAAATATCATCCTCCAAATGTCAAAAACTTGACCCCTATACGCGAATGAATGTGGCATCAAGTACATTCAGCAAGGAAAGATTCACAACATGGTATCATCCTCCAGGAATGGTTTATGTTCCCCTTAGACAATAGGAAACTCCAAAATCAGGTCCTTTGGAAAATCTAATCAACCCAATGAACAGGTCTCCAAAAGGAAGATTAAACTCGTCCCTTGGTAGCACAAACTCGACCTAGAGATAAGGTATCTAGTTTAGCAACAGAGATAAGGAGATTTGGTTCTCTTCCCTCGGGGAATCTCATCCAACTATGAGTCTCATCCAGCAAGAGAAAGGAAAGGCTCGAATTCTGCATATACTCCATAAAATCGTTCAATGGCACAAGGGAAATCATTTAACAGTGACCAGAACTCATCCCTTATTCTTTCCCAACCTCTACTTCATGATTCAATTAGCAGAATGAAAGGAAGCTCATTCTCTTTCTCGCAATGATTTGTAGCCTAATTCTCTTTCGAGTTTTAAATGGAAGCGCTGAATACTTGACTCCTCGATTCCACTTCAGCAGATTGAGTCGATACAAAAGGCTTAATGGTTTGGTAGTGTGACCTTATAGAGACGGTGAAATTTTTTTAATGAGTTGCGCTTCACTGTCAGTTTGGTGGTCTACGTGAGCATTTGCATTCTCACTTGTCCTAAAACCATGGCAACGACTTGATCTCTCACGGCTAATCTGGTCCCATTATAAATTGATACCCCAACAACATTTATTTCAAAGAATGTGGGTCCGTTGGTGCAACACCATTGTGCGGTTTCGGAAGGTGATGGAATTGACACATAGTTGATGTGATTACCTTTTGCCAAAAAATAATGAAAATCGGCTTCTTTCAGAATTAATGTTGACTCAGCCCCTAAGCATCGCCAATGTGATGACACGTCCTTTAAATATATTGAGGGCCACCCTGAATTAATTTGGGCCTTGGCATCCCTTCATAAAGCTCCAAAAGTGATTTTTGACGCTTTTAATTAGTTTGGTCCATAGATATTGTAGAATGATTATTAAGCAAGCAAAAAGCCCGCAAAAAAAATGTCTAGCATTTTTCAACAGGGATTTTGTAGAATAGCTAACACCCAAGAAAAATTTCTCTGGAAAATAGAAGAATTTGATCTTGATAATTTTCTGCCAACACCTCCAATATAAACGCTCGAACAATCTACAATTAAAATTGGAACCCTCCAGGTTGGCAGGCAAAGCCAACTCTGATACCATTATAATATCCCAACTGCAATTTTTTGCCAGATATTGCTTACAAAAATTACTCCACAAAATTTCCCAGTGAAATCAGTATCTCAACAAATAAATTTGCAAAGAAACCCATAAATGTGACAATTGAGAAAGACACAAGAAATAAGAATAATGCAACTTTATTTATTTACTGGGAAATTTACATATAAACCCTTTATAGAAGATACCTGCGGTGATGGCCATCAGAAGATATGCCACAATGCTACAATGGCCCTCCACCAAAAAATTGAATTCAACTACCACTTCTTAGCACTCCTGTGAATTTTAGATGAATTCAACGAGGGTAGATGGGTACTCGCCCAATCCCACTAATAACTCAAGGGTTTCCATCTTGGGGCTACCAATGAAGTAGAGCACCCAGTTCTCAAACCTCTCATACACCAAGAAATATCAAATCCAATATGTTCTCTAATGGCCGCCGCCTCCTCTTTTTATAGATCTGATGGACCCATCTAGAACCTCCTATTTTATTATTATTTTAATCATTGAGCACATTTATCACTTTTATTTAAATTAAAATATCTCTTTTAATGTCGTAAAATGGAAAATTGGCCACCATCCCTCCTGAAACTCACTTCTAACAATCTTGTCCTATAGATCTTCTCGTTCTAGTTCCAACGAGCTATTACACTAAGGTGTTCTATCAAGTATTCCTCCCGAAATTCAAAATGCCACCTTAAGCATGATTAATTGATTCAATCCCATTAATAACTCTATTTTTTGAAAGTTATCGGAATGCAACAAAACGAAAGGCAAACTGTGTAGATGATGGAATATACCAAGCGAATGTCATCGGACCTCATAAAAACTCCTCAAAACCCCTCCAAAAGTCGCTGGGCCCGCTAATAAAGTAAAACAACTTGTGTGACCTAGCTGCCTCCAACCCTAGAAGTCCATCCTAACCATGTTGTGAGGGAAACTAGAAAAAAAGGAATAGGACACTCATTGGTTGATCAACTCCATACCCTTGAACCGGTTCTAGGTTCATGTGGCTCTGTGTGGTCCCGCAACTTTGAAACTTTATTTCCACAAGGATTACATAGAAGCCTCCTATCCATAAGGATCCTTAGGTCTATGAAACTCCTTGTTAAGGAAACCTAGGCTCAAGAATCCTCTTAGCCCTTCCTACAGAGCCTATCAGCTTTCTTTTGAAGCAAAAAAGCTATCTAATTGAGCCTCTCTTATGAATAAGTTTGAGGAATCACCTAATATCTTATCATTGACACATCTATTCTTGTGATTCCTCTCAAACCAGGACTCTATTGGGTGTGGAGCCTGAGTATATTCCTTATTTAGATGTATTGCCGCGTTGAGCTCCTGTTCTTAGCAGGGTGGCAATGTCACCCGTTGTTTGATTGCCATCAGGGGGGTCCAAGGGGGGGCAACGACGATTGGAGCCCCCCCCCCTGGCGGGGGGTTTCGGGGGCAGCGCCCCCGAAGATAAAAACATATGTAAAATTGCTTTGTCAAATGTTGTATTTTCATAGTCAATCTAGGTCGTTCATTAGGCAGATGATCTGACGATAGAATTTATGTTTAATTTAGGGTTTTTTTGCCCTACAAGGCAACCCCTCTTTCGTATGAAGGTATTATATTGCGACTGTGTATTGTGTGTATATTCTGAGCAAGAAATCGAAAGGGGGACAGTGTGAGAGAGAAGAGGATATTATAGCGGATGTGCTATAGGTTGTGTCTGTTTATTTTTCGCTGGATAATATAAAGGAAAGACTAGCTGTTTCCGTGGACGTAGCCCAAGTTGCGTGAACCACATATATCTGTGTCTCGCTTGTTTATATGTTTTCTATGTTTGTGTTTTGTCATATTTTATTTGTTCCATTGCTTTGTAATATATAATTTTCTAATAACTTTTATCAGAGCCGAAGTTCTATTTGGCTGATAAACTCACAGGAAAGAAGGGTTCCTGGTTCGAGTGGGAGCAATGGCGGAAGATGGTAGGTTTAGGGTTGAGAAATTTAATGGCAAAAACTACCCGCTGTGGAAGATGCAGATGGAAGATTATCTATATCAGAAATATCTATACCTACCATTGAGCGGAAAAACAAAGAAGCCGTAGAGTATTACAGACGCAGAATGGGAGATTCTTGATAGAAAGGCACTTGGAACAATACGGTTGTTCTTCGCGGTGTTAGTAGCTTTCAATATTTTGAAGGAAACAACAACAGAGGGTTTAATTATGGCATTGGCGAAACTATATGTAAAATCGTCGACCTCAAATAAGGTATTTCTTATGAAACTTTTATTTAATATGAAGATGTCGGAAGGTGGATCTGTTGCTAACCATTTAAATGAATTTAATACGGTTACCAGTCAGTTAAGTTCTATAAGGGTAAACTTTGATGATGAGGTTAGGGCTCTGTTGTTTCTGTTCTTGTTTCTAGAAAGTTGGAATGTTTTAGTTATGGCCATTAGTAATTCTATCTCTGGATCTAGTACTTTAAAGTTTGATGATGTTGTCGGTGCTATCCTTAGTGAGGAAATGCGACGGAAAAACTCCGGTGAGACATCAGGTAATGCTTTGAATGCAGAGACCAAGGGATAAAAAATGGAAAGAGGAAAGAGCTCAGGATATCGCAGTAAATCAAGGAAAAGAAGATCCAAGTACAAATTGGGGATAGTGTGCTAGAAATGCGGAAAGAAAGGACACCTGAAGAAAGACTGTAAATATTGGAAGGAAAAGAAGGAGACGCACAACAAGAAAACAATCATGAAGAAAATGTGACAGGTGATGTGTTACAAGATTCTTTGATTCTTTCTTTAGAAAATGTTATCGACTCCTGGGTGGTATATTCAGGGGCGTCATTCCATGCCACACCTGATAAGAAATATTTTCATGACTATGTTCATGGAGATTTTGGACAGGTTCGTCTTAGTGATGATAAACCTTGTAAAATCATTGGAATGGGTAAATTTCTTGTAAAATAGCAGAATGGAAACCAATGGTTATTAAATGAGGTAAGTCATGTTCCAGATCTAAAGAAAAATCCGATTTCAACAGGGCAGTTAGGCGGTGAAGGTTGTGCGACAACTTTCACAGATAAAGCCTAGAAGGTCACTAAAGGAGCCCTGGTAATAGCAAAAGGCGAAAAGGTTGGTACATTGTATTTATGCAATGGTATTTCTTACTCTCTTAATGCTTTAACTTCCAAAGGAACAGATGCAACATTATGGCATCATAGGCTCGGACACATGAGGGAGAAATGGATGAAGATTCTTCACTCAAGAAATTTATTGTCAGGTTTGAAGAATATTGATTTGGATTTCTTTGAGAATTGTATTCATGGAAATAGAAGAGTGTAACAGAAGAGTGTCATATTTCTTAGAGTTGGGAAAGAAAAGAAGAGCGAAAAATTAGAGCTTGTGCATAAAGATGTATGGGGACCTGCTTAGGTATCATCTTTCGGTGGCTCTCGTTATTATGTTACTTTTATTGATGATGCAACTAGAAAAACTTGGATTTATTATATTTAGAATAAATCTGATGTATTTGATACTTTCAAGAAATAGAAAGCTTTGGTTGAGATTGAGATAGGAAATAAGTTGAAGTGTCTAAGATTAGACAATGGAGGTGAATATTGCAACAAAGAGTTTGATAGGTATTGTTCAAAGCATGGAATTCACAAAGATAAGACAGTTCCAAGAACACCACAAGAAAATGGTGTGTCGAAAAGGATGAACATGACAATCATGGAGCGTGCAAGGTGCATGAGATTGCATGCAGGATTGCCTTTACAATTATGGGAAGATGCTGTAGATACTGCTGTTTATCTAATAAACAGAGGGACTTCAAGTTCCTTGGATGGTGGTATTCCAAAGAAGGCATGGACAGGTGAAAAAGTAAACTTTTTTTTTTAAAGCCTTTTGGTTGTGAGGTCTTTGTCCATATTAATAAAGAAAACAAAACAAAGCTTGAGGCAAAATCAAAGAAATGTACCTTTAGTATATATGGTGTTAATGAATTTGGTTATTGCTTATATGATTACGAAAATCACAAAATCATTAGGAGCAAATATGAAATATTCAATGAAAAGGTATTGTATAAGAATCAGTTGCAGGAAAAGAAACAGAAAAAAAGAAAACAAAGAATACACAGTTCTTGATGAGATACAGAGAAAGTAAAGGTGCCTGAAAATAATAATAATCAACAGCCACAATAGCAACAACAACCACAACAGCGACAGACACCTCAAACCACTGAAAGTGGTGTCAGAAGATCTACCTGGATAAGTAGAACCCTTGAACCATACTCTCATTCATTATATTATTTATTGTTCACTGATTATGGTGATCCTGAAAGTTATGAAGAAGCAATTCAGGTCGAAACCAAGAAGAAGTGGGAGCTAGCCATGAAAGAAGAGATGGACTCCTTAATACATAAATCTCGTAATTTGGACTCAATGGGTTGCTCCAGATAAAACAACATTGCATGTAATATCCCGAAGGGGAAATAGACAGTAATACAAAGCATTCAACAAGATATATAATGCTAGAAATAGATCATGAAGCAGATACACATGAAATAGAGAGAATGCTAAGCCATTTTCTTATACTGAGAAATAGAAATAAGTACAAGAGGTGATCAGAATGATGGCACCTTGACTTGCACTAGGCAAGTGTAGGAATACTTTCAGAATATCAATGGAAATGGCTGCTCTCTGCTGTAACTCCAAGCTGCTGAAATACTGCCGTGCTGCTGCTACTGCTGGAACAAAATGAGTATTTGGCGCTGCTCCCCTACTTGGAAAAATCTGATACTCTGGAATCGGCCTCTACTCACAATACCCAGAAAAGCCCAGAGAGCGTTTATGAAATGGTATGTTATTGCCCAAGACCCAAATCTACCTTAGGCCGAAAGAAGGCGTAGTCTAAGGTAACATCAAACCACGCTTAATCTGGTAGCTAGCCCTACCAGATCGGGAGAGGGCTCTCTCCTGGTCAATCTCAGCAAAATATGATCAGTGAGGCTTGAGATGACTTGAATAAAGGCTAATTTTAGGCTAGGTATATATGTAAAATATTTTTATTTGATTTTGAAGGTGTTTGTTGGATCAAAGGAAAGGGCAGATTTTGGGTCTGCGAAATTATCAGTTTTGCAGAGAGCTGAATGGGGCAAGGAAGGCAATTGTTTTGACACTTCAAATTTAAATGAAATGGATAGCTCAGACCGGTGAGGAGTTGAAGAGGGCAAGAGGCTTTCAGGAATCCTCTTCAAACAGTTGAAAACATGGAAAATTAAACAAAACTCAAGGTAGAGCACTAGAAATCTAATGAATTCCACCTTTATTACTTGTTTGTTTAACTTAAGAAGAAAGAATAAGGAAGATGATACACATGAAACATTAGTAAAATTACAATCACAGAGAGAAAGACATCATCAAAACAAAGAGCCACATGGATCCCAAGGAGTGCTGCAAACCCTGGTCTATTCCTTTTCCAAACTGCAGAGATGAATGTACAATGATGCTCAAAGCAATCCCAAGTGTCCCACACCTGCTAATGACTGAAGAAATACAAGATATAGAAAATCATAACTCATCCCCATGTCGCTAGGGGTCGAGCTCACTAGTTTAGGAGTTGTTTCAACAAGATCTAAACTAAGAACTGGAAAATATGCAGTGGAATAGCTTGCCTCTATAAGATAGGAAACTGATTCATTCAGTTGCAATTCACCTTTTGATGGATGAATCTACCTCCATGAGTAAAATTGGCCAAAATTACATCAAGAGCCATGAAATTACATCAAATTACATCAAGAATTTTACATGTGGAAGTAAAAAAAAATCAAACTGGCCAAAACTAGGCGAAAAACATAGTTACTGAGTCAAAACTGAGCCAAAATCCCCAATGCGTCGTGCCTGAAATCTCTATGCGTCGCGCCATTTTGGAGCCAATTTTGAAGGCCTTCCTAGTGTCCAAATTGAGCATAGAATAGCTTGTTGGAAATCTCTACCTATCTACTTTCCAACCCAAGTGGAATTTCTGAATTTGGTTGCCATTTTCCCCTCCAAAATTTATTTTTCCCAACATTTCTTCGTGTGTGTCCAAAAAGGGACAAAAAGGTCAATTTTAGGGTGTTTTTGACCCTTCCGGCAACCCAAAACTTGTCAAAATCTCTGGGTAATGGGTAGGAATGCATAACTTTTCATGAAAAATCCAAAAATACAAATTTTTACCCAAGAGGAGCTCTCAATCATAAGCGCACGCCAAGTGGCGCGACGCGTCGGGCGGAAAAATCTGTGTTAAGGCCAAAAAAATCAAAATTGACAAAATGTGTCCCAAATTTCTTGAAGTTTGGGCTGAGTGCCTACCATCATGCACTATGCTGGGCCAAGGAAGCTTCGGCCAAAATTTGGAGTCTATCATGCCTTTTGCGACTCTTTAATGCCCTCTTTAACTTTGCCTTCGGGATCTTGATTCGTGCCTTGCAAACGTGATTTCTTGCCCAATAATGATTCTTCATGTGCCTCAACATGCTTCTTTTCCTTGTTGGATTTCTCCAACAACTTTTGGTCGCCTTGGTGCATGCAATTCGGTTGTAGAGTCACTGTGTTTCCTTCATCTAGGTCACAAGAGGTATCTGTCTCCATGATTTCCAAAGTCTATGTTGTCTTGGGTGAATATGAGGAGTTTGGTGTCTTTGGACTATTATCAAGTGAAATTTTCCATTTGAAATCTGTGATTTGATAAGTTTAGGGATAGCCGCTTAATCTCTTGAGATAAACTTGGGGTTTGGGGAAATTTACAAGTGGGATGGGGATAATGGGAATGGGTAGGAATGAGTAACTAGAGATATAAGGTGAACAGTGAAATGGGTTGTTGTGAGGATATAAACAATGAGGAGGGATTAACAAGGTGAAGAAAGGAAGTATTTGGCACAAAACAAGTTTCAAAACCCTAAAAGAAGCAATCCTCAAACAAGAGAATAGGGTTTGAGTTTTTGCACTTAAATTCTCATAATCAATACCAAACACTTGTCATGAGCAATGGGGAAGCTGCATGGACTTACTTGGAAAAAGATGGACCGAGTCGGATTGAAAATTTGGAAGAAATGGCAATAAATTAGCTTTTTTCCATGTGCATCGCACAACCAACCCAATGCGTCGTGCCTCCCTGATGCATCGCACCTGTGTATTTTTTACACAGCGGAGGCAGGCCCAATGCGTCGCGCCTGCCCAGTGCGTCGCGACACCCAGCCTATGCGCCGCGCACCCGACTTTGCCCAGTTTTTATTCAAACTTGCTCTTTTCCTTCAACATGACTTTCTCTTATTTCAATATTTCTCTTTTGAGTGCAAATAAGATTTTTTTTTTGAACATGAACAATGACTTACATACAGAAAACTTTAATTTTCATTTCATAAAACTCACTTTGTAATGTTTACATTGGCACTTTCTTTTCAAACTCTGTTTTGCTTCATTTTGGCTTTTTGACCGAATGATGCCCTTTCTTTCTGTCTGCAGGGAATGGATGGTTGGAGCTTCAACAGAGGCGACCAGCGTTGCGAGTGAAAGTATTATCACAACTAAAAATATTAAAATCAATTACATTTATTTACATAAAGATGAAATAGACTATTTTTCTTCAAAACAGAGTTTTGAAGAAAAATCATTATTAAGCATATGATGATGAAACTTTAGCACTGAAACCTTATTTTAGACTTCCTCATGTGCCTGCTGACCATTATTAGGCATTCTGAAGACATAATTAATGAAACCCTAGACCTAATGAGACTAAAACCCTAAAATGACTCTTTGCCAACTATAAGACCAAAAATGACTGTAAATGATTTTGATGAACAGAAATAGGCCAGCAGGTAAAGGGCATGAGGGACATGAGTGACAGGCCACTACCATCAGATGATCCATGCTCCTAATGGAATGCAGCTAAATGGACTAAGTGAGACACCTAAAATGAAATGCAACAAGAGAATTTTGATCACTGACGGAGGGATGAAGATACCGACACTAACATGGTCGAATTTCCCGAAAATGCCTCCCCTCTCCCTTGAGGATCTACGCTATCCTCCCAAGGGCCACGCTAGTGTTGAATGCAATCCTCCAAAATATGGCCTTCCACTCTGCCAAATGCCTCCAGTAGGCAAGGGCTGGCCCCTTGCTCAATCCTCTGGCCTGAATCCTCCAAAATGATGCCAATCTAGAGCTCCCCCAAGATGGACTGCGTCCTCCCTCTCAAGACTGTGCAGTCTTTGAATGCTCTGCTCCTCCACGAATGCAAACCTCGATCCTCCTACAAAATGCTGATGGAAATACCTCACCCGAGCAAGCACTCGAAGTCTCCTGGGGCTGAGGGTGGGATCTCCGAACGGAGACACCCGATGTATTGAACAATACTGTAGACAAGCTAAATAGCCAGCATGCTCCAAGTCGAAATGACTAGCTCAATATGCATAAACATGAATGACAAAATGAGGGGGCTCTCCTCCCTTTTATAACACTGGGCCTCTCTCTCTCTAGGCCCCACCACCTCCACATGCTCCTTGGCCCACGCTGTCTCTTGCATCTGCGTGAGGTAGGCCCCACGCTGCCCACGTGGTCTGCGTCCTCCTCTCCCTGCGTTGTCCACTTGGCCACTAGCCCCACTTCCTCAAATAAGATGTTGTGAACTTTAGGGAAATATTTTATCCTAAGTGAATTATTTAATATTTCACCCACTTTATTCATGCTCTGACTATAATAAGGCAAAATTGGTCAAAATTAATATTTCCAATTAGCTATTGCTAATTGGGAATATTACAGCTCCATCGGAAAAATGTTGCTTGACCCCAAGCAACTGTAGTGATGGATGCTGCAAGATCTTCTCACTCTCCCAAGTGGCATCCTCATTAGGCAAATTCTTCCACCTCACTAAGAATTCTCGGACTGTCCTGTTCCGCCATTGTCTCTCCCTGGTATCAATAATGGCCTCCGGCTGTAGCACCAAGTGCCCCTCATCATCCGTAGGCGGAAGCTCCCCTGTCATTGTCACCTGCTGTCCCAGTGCCTTCTTCAGGCACGATACGTGAAAGATGTTATGAATCTTGCTACCCTGGAGTAGCTCCAACTCATAAGCAACCTGCCCCACTCTGCGTATCACCCTGTAAGGCCCATAAAAACGGGGCTTAAGCTTCTCATCTCTCTTCTGCTTCAGAGTAGACCGTCGGTATGGCTGCAAACGTAGGTAGACCAAGTCCCCTAGCTCAAAATGTCTCTCCACCTGACCCCTGTCGGCATACAACTTCTGCTAGTTCTGCGCTATAGCCATGTTATCCTTGAGAGCTCGGAGGATGTCCTGACTCTTGGCTTCTCGCCTCCCTTCGCTTTCGTAGTCGACTGCCTGCATGGCTGCAAACGTAGGTAGACCAAGTTCCTTACCTTCGGGAACCCGTTCCTCCACCCGACCGCTGGCATACGTCGCTCTCGTCAATTTCGATAGCCATGTTATCCTTGAGAGCTCGGAGGATGTCCTGACTCTCTTGGATCCAATCCTTGGCTCTCGGAGCCTTGCTGGCACCAAACATCACATCAACAAAAGATAAAGCATGATAACCATATAATGCATAAAACGGAGACATACCGATAGACATGTGATGTGTGTTGTTGTAGCAGTACTCTCCTAGGTGCAGCCACTTCAGCCATGCTCTCTACTGCCCACTGACATAGTTACGCAAGTAGCCCTCCAGCCACTTGTTAACTATCTCTGTCTGCCCATCTGTCTGTGGGTGGTAGCTGGTGCTCGGTGTCAACTTCGTCCCCACCAACCGGAAAAGCTCCTGCCAAAATCCGCCCATGAAGCGGTTGTCCCTGTCACTTACAATGGTCTTGGGAAGACCATGTAACCTGAAGATGTCCCTGAAGAACAGCTCCACCACCTGTGCTGCTGTATAATGTGCGGATATGGCGAAAAAATGTGCATATTTCGTCAGTCGATCAACGACGACGAATATACAGTCCTTGCCCTGCACCATGGGCAACCCTGTGATGAAATCCATCGAAATACTCTCCCATTTCCCCTCTGGAATGGGAAGAGGCTGCAACAAACCGGTCGAACAGTTCATCTCCCCATTGTTGCGCTGACAAACCTCGCACTCCCTGACATGCTGGAGTACGTCCTCCTTGAGGCCCTTCCATGAGAACCTCTCCCTGATGGCCCTGTAGGTTTTGGTAAACCCCTGATGGCCAGACAATGGTGAATCATGAGAAACCTGCAATATCTTCTTCTTGAGCTGAGATCCCTCAGTCAAGAAGATCCTGTCCCTGTAGTAGATGATCTCATCCATCACCTTATATCTGTCATCTGTCACCTATCCATCCAAAACCTCACAAGCAAACCTGTCCTTGGAGTACCCCACCAATAGTCGAGCCCTCCAATCTGCGTCCAAACTCATCAGAGACAACGTGGCTGGTCTGCGTGAAAGTGCATCAGCGACCACGTTGTTCTTCCCTTTGACATACTCGATGTCAAAGTTGTAGGCCTGGATCTTGCTAACCCACTGCTGCTGCCTCTCCTGTAGCTGTTTCTGCTCTAAGAAGAACCCGAGGCTGTTGTGGTCAGTCCTCACCCTGAACCTGTTACCTACTAGGTACTGCTGGAATTTGGCCAATGCATGCATGATGGCCAGCATCTCCTTGTCATATATGGCATACAACCGCTCATGTGGAAGGAGCTTCCGGCTCTCAAAAGTTATAGGGTGGGGCCTCCCTGCATCAACACTGTGCCGATCCCCTCTCCTGAGGCATCACACTCCAGAACGAATGGCTGCGTGAAGCCTAGCAATGCTAGCACTGGACAACTGCTCATCACCTCCTTGAGCCTGTCAAAGGCTCGCTACGCTGTATCTGTCCAACTGAATGCCCCCTTCTTCGTCAGATCTGTAAGGGGTGCAGCAAGCTGAGAGAAACTCTTGACGAACTTCCTGTAGTAGGTGCAGATACCCACAAACCCCCGAAGTTCCGTCACGTTTCTCGGCTCTGGCCAATCCCTAATGGCCCTGATCTTCTCCTCGTGGACCCTCACTCCGTCCACCCCTATGATGTGTCCCAAGTATAGCATCTCCGTCAACCCAAACTCGCACTTGGAGAGCTTAGCATAAAACTGTTGCTCCTCCAAAATACGCAACACTGCCTCTATGTGCTGGAGATGCTCCTCCCATGTCCTGCTATATATCAATATGTCATCAAAGAAGACCAACACAAACTTCCTCAGGTGACTGCGGAAAATGTGGTTCATACATGACTGGAAGGTGGCCAGTGTGTTGGTTATAGCCCGAAGGGCATCACCAAGAACTCAAAATGGCCATAATGGCATCTGAAAGCGGTCTTGGGAATGTCCTGTTCCCTCACGCGAATCTGATGGTACTCGGATCTCAAATCAATCTTTGAGAAGAACTATGCCCCTCTCAACTCATCCATCAGCTCGTCAATCCGAGGAATAGGGTACCTGTTCTTCGTGGTCTTCTTGTTCAGGGCCTTGTTATCAATGCACATCCTCAATGTGCCGTCCTTCTTCTTCACCAACACTACCGAAGAAGCGAAAGGACTGGTGCTAGGTCGAATGTGTCCAAGAGCTAACAGCTCGTAGATAGCCCGCTCAATCTCGTCCCGATAGGCCTTGGGGTGCATATAGGGTGTGGTAATGACGGCCTATATGCCCTGCTCTAGCTCAATCGTATGCTCAAATCCCTGATCTAGTGGCTGACCTGGTGGTATCTCCCCAAACACCGTGGCATACCTGTCAAGGATGGTCTGTATCTCTGGATGAATTGTCTGCCCGGTTGTCCCTGCCTCTAATGCACGCAGCACTATTGCCCACTCTATGTCTCCCTTCCGGA